>JAQIXJ010004689.1:0-10423 GCA_034700185.1 Phthiracarus laevigatus | reverse complement strand
CTCAAAAAAATCATAAAAAATCAAAAAAATCAAAAAAATTGAAAAAAATCATAAAAATCAAAAAAATTGAAAAAAATCATAAAAATTAAAAAATGTCAAAAAAATTATAAAAATCGAAAAAGTCAAAAAAATTGAAAAAATCAAAAAAGTCTACATCCATACAGACAGACAGACAGACATACATACAGACATTGCAAATCCAATAGCTCGACTTTTTCAAAGTGAGCTAATAATTAGCTCACTTTGAAAAAGTCGAGCTATTGTATTTGATATGTCCGTGTGTCTGTCTGTCTGTCTGTCTGTAGACTTTTTTCATTTTTATAAAATTTTACTATCTGTCGTAATATCTAGTGATAGAGATTTCCTGGTAAATCCCGGTTTTTTCTTTTGATCACATAATCGGGAGATTAATATATTAACTTCTATTAAACAAAACCAATTAATTAAAAGTAATTATTCCTGATTTTCACTGTTTTGCTTGTTTTGGAAAAAAGTCCCGGATTTGTATATTATTTATAAAAAAGTTCCCGTTTTCACTATATTTAGTACTTCAGTGAGTGTTGAGGTTATTTTTATTCATTCTTGGTTTAGATATCGACGAGTTAACATCAAAAATTGCTCTTATAAACATAATTAGGCGCGTGCCATAATGTGTTTAATTTAATTAGTAACACGCGACACCAAAATTTACTCATATTTGCCCCGATATTAACCATTTTTGAACTGATTTTGTGTCAGTTTTGGCAAATTTTGCCCCATTTTTAGTCATTTTTGACCCATTTTAAGCCCTGTTTTGTCACTATTAAAGCCAATTTTTTTGCATAAACTTGGACATTTATTAGTCAATTTTCATCTATTTTAATGCATTTTTTTGTTCATTTAAAGCCTCCTATCCTTCAAAAAAAAGTCTACACACAGACAGACACGAATCCCAAATCCAATAGCTAACTTTGAAAAAGTCGAGCTAACAATTTTAAATAATTTTTAGTTAAGTTTGAAAAGAACACTTATTAGTTTATAAATTATTTTAAACATGTTGAGTTTCTCATTATTAACTTATAAACCAATTCATTTAAACAGAAATAGACATGATTGCAAAATATTGAACAAAAAAGTACATACTTGTATGTATGTCAAATTATGTGTTTAGAAATTTGTCAAAGCATTATAAAAATTTAAATCATAATAACCAGAACTTTATTTAATTTAACTCATCTTTTGTAGTTTGGATTTATATTAAGGTTTGAAACTTTCTTTGAAGGTTTGAACTATTTTTAAATCTAATATCAAATAGTGTCAAAATTTAATTGACTAATTATGTCTCATAAAAAATTACAGATTATAATTTTTGTATTAACTAATGCATAAAAATGCTTCGAGTTTATGATTTCAATATTTTAATTTTATCTTTATTGACAATATGTAATTTTTAATTGTACAAGTTTTTTGAATAACTTTCAAACATGTGTTTCTAAACTAAATTAAATCTATTGATGTTTTCAGAAATTTTTTATCGGAGATGTTATCTACTCGGTATTATGTTGTTCAGATAATTCCAATATTTTGAAAAAAACAGCCAAAATAACAAAAATGAACTATAAATCAGAAACAAAAGAAATAATTAAGTTAAGATTTTAAAACTTCAAATGAGTTAATAGTAATTTTTAAAAACTAAATATAACATCTTTTTTTATTGCTGATTATAAGTTAAAAGCTATCAAATCAAATGAAATAAGTTTTTATAATGTATTATTCTAATTTGAGTGTAATGTATTTATATTATAAGAATATTGATCTTGTTTTAATGTTTCTGTATTGTGCATTGCTAGATAATTCCATGATTTTGAAAAACAAACCCAATCCGAAAATAATAAGCTAAAAAATTGAAACAACAGAAATAAACAAGATAATACGGTATTATTATCTGACTTTGTAAAAATAAGTTCAGTTAGAATATTGTCACTCGCTAACTACGTTCAGTCGTTTTTAAATTTTTAACTTTTGTTTTAACCATTGTGAGTCGAATAACCCCAAAAAATCGTCAAAGAGCTGCAGAGAGCAATAAAGATTCAAATTATTAATTGTTAATTTTTACCGAGATTTTCCTGTTTTAACAAGATTTTTGTCTATATTTAGCCAGAAATTTCATTTTTTACAGCAAAAAACCGGCAGATTGCACTATAACTTTATTATTAATTTTGGTAATTTTTGCTTTATTTTGCCTAATTTGACGCGAATTTGCCTATTGAAACTCAATTTTGACCATTATTTGGAAGTTTTTCACATCTATAGTGCAAGTATTGAGCATAATTTTGATCTTTTTTAAACGTTTTTGGCCTTTTGAACAATAAAATCCCTTAAGTAACATAAGTAATTGGTAAAAACTCGTTAATAAAGTTAAGATTAAAACCCCTTGATCAACATAAGAAAGTGCACATGAGACGGACAGAGGAATATCTAAATCCACATATCCGAAAGTTGCAAAATCAAAAAACAATTGATTTTAAACGTTCTACAATTATCAATAAGTTATTACAAGTTTCAAACTTTAACTTAAAAAACAAATTTTCTGTTAACATGGTTTTATTATTTTATGAGTAATTTATTAAAATATTTACTTCAAAAAATCTAAAGTTGTTAATCATAAAAACATTTCCACACGTAAAACCAAGCTTTCTTCTACTTAGTTCTTCGGAGAAATTTAAAAGCTACAAAAAAGCATTAGTTTTAAATTGTTAAGTTTGAAATTATCACTTACTTTTAATTGCTTTCCAAGATGAAGTTTTTTGAAAAATATTTTTGCGAAACAAAATTGTAATTTTTTATTTAAGTTTCCTAGTTCGTTGTAAACTAATGAAGCTGAATAAAACACCACAAACAGAACAGCCAAGCTATCAATACTATGAAACATTATAATGTATTTCAATGAACCACTAAGAAATAACATTGCAAACAACATAAAATTTACTAAAAGTGATATCGAAGTGTAAAATACAAAGATAAATTTTGACCAGAACAAATTAGAGCTGTGAATATCAAAAAATATTGACTCAAATTTCTTCACTAAACTTTTATAATTAAACCCTTTGTTATTATCGCAATTTAATTCAATAAAATAATTACTTAGCTCTTGTATTCTTAATTTAAAATAATAACATAAAACATGAAATGTTATTACGTTTCCAATAAATCCATACCCAATTACATAAGAATAAAAACCAAAAGTAAGACCCCAAAATAATTTTATAAATAAAGATGGCATTGATTTATAGTTAAGAAGAAAAGGTATAAATGCAAGTAAAAAACCTGATATTGGCAAAAATATGTACATAAAAAATGAACAAATTTGTATGCATCTCTTATATCTGTTTAAGATTTTTAAAACATTTTTTTTGTTAGTTAAACCAGCATCATTAGGTGAAATTAAACCTGAAACCATTAAAAATGGTTTATGCCAAAATGGTTTTTTGCCATACAAATAAAAGATAAGGTGTAATAATCTGCTAGCCAAAACAAATGACGATAAGGTAATAAGTAGTATGTTAAACTGGATTTGAATTGGTAGATAAAATGTAAATTCTCCAAGTAAAAGAAGTATAATTCTCATATCCTTGAAAACTAATGCTGCTATATTTCTAAACAATACAAATGTTAATATTAAATAAACAAATACTGGATGATTGACAAACATTCTTTTGCAGTCTCCAACAAAAAAATCTGATTGTCCACCTAGATACAAAAAATTCACTCCATTTTTGAGAACATAACTTTTAGATAATCGTTTAGACAATTTAGTATACATTTTAAGTTGATACTATGCTTTAAAATTTTAAAATTTATTAAACTATTTTGTCATTAAATTATGCAGAAACAAAATACTAAATTTTTCCCAGTAAATGTAAACTTTGAAAGGTTTATTTTTAATTAATTATATCATTGACTTTTAAAAACTTCCGGGTTTTTTTTGTTTATTAAGAATTGAAAAATAAATACTTTATCGCGTGTATACTCTAATTTAAGAATATAGTTAAATTTTTTACATCTACTAGATTTTTTTGAAAAAAATCAAAGCATGAGATTTGAAGTTTAATGGCTGTTGTCAGAAAAATTAATTGGCTTGATATTCATGAGGTTATTTTTTTGGCTTAGTTATTAAGTTTATTTACTATCTTAGAAAGATCTAATAAAACTTTTGATTTCATAAATTTGAATAAAACATGAACGAAGTTTGATAATAAGCATAATTTGATTCTAACTTTTCCTTAAAATTAATTCTATTTAAAATCATTTTCAATTTTGAGTCAGTGAGAAGGAATACGTTCTTTATTTTAAATAAGTTGAAAATATTAGCTAACTAATAAGCTTATATGAGGTTAAATCAAAATTAGAGTGAATTATATTCATTATAGTGAATCAGTAAGAACGAGTTTTACATTTTTGTATGTGTTTCACACGTGAATAAGAAGTTAATATTTTGATTTATGCATACACAGTATGCTAATTTTTTTTAATTCAAATGACATAAATCTAATTATTTTTACATGCTATTGATTAGTAATTTTCTTTGTTTAGCATAACATTAAATGATTTTGGAGCTAATAGATAAACACCAGGAACTGGTTCTAATGTTATATTTTGTTTTTTTGATAACGATAATTGGTATCCATTTGTCGCCTGTAAAAATCTTGTTAGCACCAAAAACAATATATTGATTGCAAACTTGTCTCCGATGCACATTCTTTTTCCAATACCAAATGGTATAAAAGCTGGATTATATGAATTAGAAAATTGATTGTCAGAATCTAGAAACCTTTCTGGATAAAATATATCAGGATTTTCCCAGTATCTCGAGTCGTTTAAAATTGAAAATTGATTGATCAAAACCATAGACCCTTTAGGAATCAGTTTATTTTCTACAAAAGTTTAAGATGAATTATTATTAAAATCAATAAATGCTAAGAAACTTACTGATAAATTTAGCATTTGAACTGATATGTAAAAAACCATAAGGAACAATATTCCTATATCTCATTGCTTCAAATATAAAGGCGCAAACAAAATGACATTTACTTTTGTCTGCAAATTTTGGAATTTTATCTCCTGAATGACAAGTTAAATTTAATTACTTTTTTAAAGAATAGTATAACACATTACCTATTTCTGCATTTATTTCATTTCTTAATATTTTTTGCATATCTGGATGCATTGCCATTAACAAAAGTATCCATTTAAAAGTATAATGACTCGTATCACTACCAGCTTAAATAAATATTTTTAAACTTGAATATTAAACAAGATCGATAAGATCATTTTATCTGACTTTTTAAAATTAATTTCATTAATTTTTTGGTCGCACGCTCTTTTCCTTCGCTCACTCTTAATAGTTAATATTATTTTTCTTAAATTTGAATTTTTCTTATAATTTTGGATTTTTACTGGGTTTTTACATAATATAAGCCAAGAATCTTTTCAATTATCTCCCAATTATTCCATATAATTACAATAAAAATCGAATCTCCCGTTTGATTTTTGTCCATTTTTACCCTATTTTTATTATTTTTATAAAAATGTTACTATAAAATGTTCCCATTTTTATCTGTTTTTGGCTTCTTTTTACCCTATTTTTGACTCATTTTGTGGCCATTTATGATCCTTTTTATGCTGTTAATGACCTAATTTTTGCACATTTTAACTTGAAAATCCCTTTATTAACATAAGAAATAGGTTAAAATCCCTCAATAAATATAAGAATTGGTAAAATCTTTTTATTATAGTAAAGAGTAAAATCCCTTAATTAACATAAGAGGGAGAACGAACAAAGTCAAATCAATATATATCTGTCAAAAAGTCATTGATAGAAATTATATTTGTTTAATTCTAACTCACCAACAAACAATGACAAAAGATTTCCGATTATGGTAGACTCATTAATATATTGTCCATTAATCTTATCTTTAACCTTTAATTGATTCGTAACTAACAAATGAGTATCACTTAAACTTTCACAAACATTGGTTTCCGAGTACTTTTTTAAAGAAGTGTTATTCCATTTTTTAATTGTTTTCATCAATTGATTGCTAACTGATTTTTGTTTATCGGTGTTATAAATTAATTTGAATATAGGAAAATAATGTGATATAATTGATGCAAAAAATCTTTTTGCAAGTTTTCAAAATAGTTAAAAACTAAATTTATATTTGAATCGTCAATTTTTGATTTCACTGAAAATGTAATTTCAATTAATAATCTAATAAATATATTTTCAATGAATGTAAATGCTGAAATTTCAGTTAAACTTTCATTTTTCAATATATCGTTTACGGTTTCGTCTACAATTCTATGACTTATATTTGACGTTTTTGTCAATGATATAAATTTCCTAAATTAATAATTCAAATAATTTAACAAAAATATAAACAAAATTTTTTACACTCTTTAAATATAACCAAAACGTTTACCTCAAGCAATCCGCAGATACTTTTCTCAATGTTTTAAACTCATTGTTATAATTCATAATTGAAAAACATTTATGTCCGCTGGTAAACATAGAACATAATTCGGATGCAAGAGATTCATCACATCTATCAGAAAACGTATTATCATTGAATGCTTCTTTTGCTAAATCAATGCTATTTATAAAAATTATCGGTTTTGTAAACAACCAAAAAGTATATAAATCTCCATAATTATGTGCCAAATTTTTAAAATAAAAAGCAGGGTGTCTTTTCAATTGCAGTATTAAACCTATATAAATGATTATTTTTACAGTTTCGTTTAAATTTTTAAAATTATTTATACCTAATACATTTCCAAATAAGGGTAACGGCAAGGGTCCAGTTGGATATTTTTTAACTTTTGAGTAGAAACGTGTAATACAATAAATGAAATAAATTAAAAAACTTACAATACAAAGAACCAAAACTTCTCTTGTAAATATCAACTGCATTATTGAGTAATTTGTTAAAATATGAAATCACTTAAATATTTACATAACATATTAATTCACTTTTACATAATACTGGTCTATTTAGCATACTTGAATAATAATTTAAAAATTTGTTTTGAATATAATCAAGGAAAATAACTAAACAAGATGGACATATTTGTTATAAATCGCATTTTCGTGTATCAGTGTCTTCTAAACAAAAAATATAAAAGATTTTAACCCTAGTATTTCATAATGCTTATTCGTTTCATAAATCTAAAATATATGCGGACAGGAAAGAAATTGGGTTAATATCAAAAGCATAATCTCACCTATAAAAGTCAAAATAGTGAGTTAAAAATAATTAATCATTTTATCTTGAATTAAATAGTAACCTTGAATATTAACATACACATAGATTAAAAGGTTAAGGAATTAAATATGTTAAGATTTACTTGTTTAAAATTTAAGTTTTAAGCAATTTTAATTAACCTTGGTTTTAATTTAAACAAAACTTGTTTAACGTGATGATAAAATTTGAATTTGCTTATAGCTTTTGCAAAAATGATAAAATAGAAATAATTAATATTTATAATAAATATCTTGTGATAATGGTTTAGAGACTGGAAGCTTCTTGAGCCTAAACCTGAGCCTGAACCTAATGTTTGGAGACGGAGTCAGGTACTTAATTATAGAATAGGCTAGGGTTAGAGGTTATTACTTTTAGGAGCCTGAACCTGAAGTTTAAGGCTTAGGTTTTGCTTATAGAGCCTGAAGCCTATGTTGAGTGGCTCTAATGTTCAAAATAAACCATAATAACATTTTTAACGAATATTTTACAATTTAATATTACTAATCTTAGTTGAACTTGAATTTTTACAATTATTTGCGAAATAAAAATTACAATGACAATCAAATATATCATATTGAACTAAAAAACGGTCATTAAGTAAAATGTCATTTGTAGAGACGAAAAATTCAGGACTAAAATCGGATTAAATTCAGGAATAAAAAAGAAAGAAATTTAAGTTGTAACTATGTACTATAAAAATAAAAATTATCCTGAATTTATCGTCTCTGGTCATTTGATATTGTAATGAACATTTTTTATTACTTTTCTATGGTGCAATATATATAGGGAGGCTCGGGCTCTTATTAAGAGAATCAGTTTAGGCTCGAGGTTCATGTTCTTAAAGGGAGGCTCAGGCTTAGGCTCAGGTTCCAGCTGTAGCTTCTGGAATACGAGCCTGATCAACACTAATAATAGCACATTGAATAAAATAAACTTCATTTATTTTAATATTTTTTGGCTCACTTTGTATAGACAAAGGCGAGTTTATGGATGTGAGTATGTCCGTTCGTCTCTCCTCCTATCTGCAGTTTTAATTAAGGGATATCTTAGATTTCTTATATTAATAGAAAAATTTAGCAATTTGCAGTCTTGGCTTAAAATCTTATACATTTTTGATATTAAGCTTAGTATGCATTAACCTAAGAAAAGTGAGCTCTACATGAATGTGCCGTTCTTGTTTTGCTATCTATTTTTAAAGTATAGCCGTTTTAAAACTATGCTATTAAAAAATTAATAAGTAAAACAAAAATTTGTCACAATCTGTGAGTGGTGTAGAATAGATAATTTTTAAACGTTGCTGTAAATTTAATTTTAATTTTTAGCTCACTATGAAAAAGTCAGCTATTCGATTTGGGATTTCGAATAAATTAAACAAGATCGAAATTTCTAATTTATACTATTTATTAGTCTATTATAATTCTATGCAAATTCGTTTGCTTCATAGAATCCAAGAATTTATGATTAAATAAAGTTCAAATGTCAACACTTTTTTATTCACTTTTACACACAAAACGCGATGCTTAGATCGTGCAGTATAGTTTGGTAAAGAAATGTATGTAAAATTATATTTTCCTAATTCTTACTATAAAAACGGAAGCTCCATACTAAAATTTTGGCTATTTTTGGAAGAACCTTAGACATTGACCTAATAATTTTTTCCCCTTTATAAATATGAACAATAAAATCAATTCTTAATATAAGAAATTGTGTTACGTGAGTAGAATGTGACATAACGTAGAAAGCAAAACAAACTCATATACAAATGAAGTGAGTGAATTGTCCACACGCACAATGCGGTGACAACAATATACGACTCACGACGGGATCAATGTTGGTTTGGCAACGATTTCGATACCCAAACACACAGCGATTGTCACGTTCGGAATTTGTCTGTAAAACTCGATCGTAAACAAAAATCTTTGTTTACGTTTTAATAATAACGGTTAAATTAATTACAGCGATTATAACAAATCACTTAACGAATTGAGTTGTAAACAAACAATAACTATTTATAATTAAATTAATTGAGAGACTTCGCTCAAATCAAATATTTTAATATTTTAATATTTTAATTAAAAGAAATTGTTACAAAATGTCGCTTTGCGACCGATAGCGATGAGCGCTAAATTACAACCAACATGTTAGATATAAAAATTACATAAATTGAAAAACAAAGTTCAAAATATTAATAATAAAAGTTTTGTTGATGATTAAAAAGTTGAGTTAAGCGTAAAAACATTAAACAGCGTACGTCACAAATATCTGTCTTGTAATGTTGATTAAAGCAACACTAATTCAAACATTATAAAATGAATCACAAAAAGAATTACATCTTCAATAAATGAATTAACATATAAATTAATTATTATAAATAGTTTCATGTAAAAATGATTTATTCGTATTAATTTTTAATTTTAAAATTAAAATTTATGAAAATATATTCATTATGCAATGCATTATTTTATATTTGTGTGGTGCAATTTATTGAAACAACGCTTCCAATTTTTAATTTATTTTTGAAACTTTTTAAGTTTTTTTTGTTATTTGTTTTGATCAATTAAATTTAACATACGAAGAATATTGATTAAATTAATTTTTATTTGCAATGTCCTTGACAGAACAAATAAAAATCTATAATATTTTTTTCTATTAAGAGTTTTAAGTATTTATTTGACTTTATTGCACCAAATAATCGTCATTTTAAATATTTATTAATAAATCAATTATGTAATAAACAAAAAAAATCATTTGAATCATATTGGAAAATTTATATTCTTAAATTGATTTATTTCTAGTTATGTGCTGCCTTCTAATGAATAAGAAAAATAGTTTTGTCTATAATTTACATAAAAGATTAGTGATATTATCGGTACGGTAGTGGAATTGAAGATTAACTCCCTAATGGTAAGCAATGGAATGAAAATAATTGTATATGTCATAATTAGGGCGTTGAAAATCGTTAGAAAAAGGGTGCAAAATCGTTTGTTAATCGTTTAATAAAAAGCCTTAAAATCGTTTGATAAATCGTTTGAAAAATTTTAAAAAATGAGTTATAATGAACAATCATACAATATTTTTATGATAACTTCACTTAATGTTATCTATTCTTTCTAAATACTGATTTATATTTCTTAAAAAGATCTTTC
>JAQIXJ010004688.1:0-10423 GCA_034700185.1 Phthiracarus laevigatus | reverse complement strand
TGCTCTGACGTGCTATACCTTTGCCTGTAGTAAGGAAACCGGAAACAGTACTAGTGGATATTGTACCAGGTCTACTGATATTTGAAACATATTGAATAGCCTCAGGCAAAATAAAGGGTGAGTAAAATCTTTAGTGTGCAAAATATATGTAGGTCTCTTTACCTAAGGTAAAATTGAGGTTATTTCTCTGACTCCTCCTACCTGCTACTCCACTGACGGCAGTGGTCAACTCTTCCAGAAGCTAAAGTACTGGCTACGAAGGACTAGCCCCTCCCACGCCTGCACCTAGATACCCGATCTATCTACTGTCGTTAAAATTTTATTCTCAATTTTGGTCATTTTTGCCTAAATTTGCCTATTTTGTCCGGTTTTTTGGTCTATTTTTGCTATTTTGAGCCTAAAAATTACTATTTTTGCAACAAAGTGGCATTTGCAACTAAACTTTTAACCTAAATTTTGGCCATTTTTGTGTAATTTCGCTAATTTATCTCAGATTTTTGCCTATTTTGACGCAATTTTGACCATATTTGACCCCTTTGATGCCATTTATGAAACTGGTAAAATGCCTTTATTAATGTAAAGAACAATATATGGTAAAATCCACAATATATTAACAATTAACATAAAAACTAAATAGAAAGGAGTGTTATAAGCTTATTAATAGAAAATTCACATTTTGAAGCAAATAACACAACACAGTCATTTAATTAATAAAATATTAAATAATTTCGCTACTAATTTCTAACCCAAAATTGTTATTATTTCAATGCATTCAGAGCGCATTAAATAAATCTTTATATGCAACGAATTGAGTAACAAAACATTGTTTACAGTAAGCAATACGTGGCTAAGAAACTAAGGAAATACAAATTAATTTGATTAAAACGTTTTGCTGATGAAAAAATACTATTCAGATCATTTCAATCGTAGCATTGCGAGTGTGATAATGACAATATGGGTGATAAAAAAGCAGATAAAAAATTAGATAAAAAAGCCAATTCAAATATACCATCAAAGAAATGGATGAATGTCGACAAATTCAATCATAATCGTAAAATTTTTAATTTCATTTTGATGTACTATCGATCGATTGGTATGCCATTCGGTGGCGTCTCTTTCGAGGGATCGGAAATTAAAACCAATTCCGCGCTAAAAGTTTATGGTTATGTGATGGCAGTTGTGATCACTATAATTAATTGCTTCAATTTTTATCTGTTTATCATTGATCCGCATTTTAGAACAATGTTAGGCAATAAAACATTTGTGGTTTATTCTGTGTATTTGCTCTATGGGTTGCTCAGCACTGAAGTGATTGTTAATGTCTGGTTTCTTCAGGTTAAAGGTTTAAAAATGCTTCGAATTATGACTTTATTTATGATTAAAGGTATGGAATATTTTTCTTACTTTGCACGTCAATCCTTTTACAATTTTTAAAATCGACATGTTTTAATTTAGAGCATGTAAATTATAGTTTGTTAATAGAATTACATTTTTTAAAAATAAAATAATTATTTATGGTTTTAATATATACTTAAACTATTCATATAATAGCTAAAATTCAAAAAGCTAACTGTAAAAACTGAAAAATTAATTCGCTTACAATTAATAATCAAAACATTGCTTTTCTATTTAACATTAAAGATAGTAATAAATTAAAACTCATTATTTTTAACTTTATTTAATTACGATAAAAACCTATGCACCTTTTTATTTGGAAATAATTTTATAATAATTTAATAGACAAAAAGTGGAGAATAAGTTTATTTTTGGTATGGTTTGCGACATCAATACTACCAATTATTTATCTTTGCTACGAACTATCAACGCATGATTTCTCTGATCTTGATATTATAACCCGAATTTTCAACAAATTACTGCAAATACCGGCGTCATGGGCGCAGTGTTTTATTACTTGGATTATATCGATATCTGTTTATAACCATTTATATATTTTACGAAAAACATTGACGATACCAGAAAATCGGAGATCGGTTGTGATCTCAATGGTCCGAAAGTCTTTTGTGGAGACCAGAGAGATTATCGTTGATATGGATAACTCTTTATCTATGGTATAATTTTTTTCATTTCTTAATTATTACTATGAATTTCGAGTTAAATACAATAATTTTACCCTTACTTTAAGTCAACAAAAAAAATTACGAGGCCTTGACATTTAAATTTTTGTCACTCTATATTAATCAATATTATTATTGACCAGTGATATAATGCTTCTATAACAATGTAGCAAACTAATAGCATAAATGTCAAGGTCATATACTTTCTTGAATAATATAATCGGCAGCGAAGAAAAATAAAACAGTAGACTATAGCAGATCTTAATTTATGTTATAACCGATAAGGTCCAAGTAATCTCAACGGTGACGACTATAACCGGAATAATGATACAAATATACTTAATTTCGATGATGAATAAGCACTCAGAATTTCAGGAGCACAATCAGGACTTAATACTTTTCATGGTTTCGTCCACTATTAAACTAATATCTAACTGTTTTATTAATGGCTTATTACACGATGAGTCAGAGAAACTATTGTCATCGTTAGACGACATTGATATGTCGAAGTTGATGGACGAGTTGACGTATAGGGAAACGATTTTGTTTATGTCCATTAATAGGAATCTTAAATATGGGTTCACTATCGCTGAATTTATGCCACTCAAAAGAACAACACTGCTGACGGTAATCAGTGATTTTTATTTTTTTAAGTTTAATTTAAAGAACTCTTTGGTTAAGTTTGTGAGTTTGACAATTTATTTTAAAAGTAAAGAAAACATAAATAATAATAGGATGGTTAAAATTTTTTTAAATTTTAAGCTAAACCAAATTTTTTTAAAGATTAATGACAGCGTAAAATATGAAATTTTATCAATTTAGTTGGCATAAGGATTACAATATTTGCATCAGAATAGGTGAAACAGGATTTTCTGTCCCTTTATTTTAGATGGGTTTGTTTTATGCTTTCCTATGAGAAAAATAAATAGAATCTAAAATTTGCGTCTCCAATATTTTGTCCCAAAGTTCAAACAAAATCGATACGGTCATAAAATCCGACTTTGTAAAGGTAGTTTCATTTAGTATGTGGTTTCTCTCTCTCTCTCTCTCTCTCTCTCTCTCTCCCCATTCGCTCGCTCCCAACAATTAACTTATATAATTTTTTATAGGAAATTCTGTTATTAGATGAATAGTTGACAAAACCAAATATGCTTCAGTAATCTGTTTTCTATAATATACTAACACCATTAACGGCAGATGTCACTTAAGTTTTGAGTTATATTTTGTAAATTTACCTGAATTTTGACATATTTAACCTGAGTTTTTGACTATTTTGAGTCTTAAAATTTCTTTAATAGCGCCAATACAGTAAATAAACGGCAAATGACCCTGAAATTTTAGCATCTGTTTTGGTCATTTTTGCCGGCATTTGGCTCATAACCTGAGTTTTTGACTATTTTGATCATGAAAATTTCTTAAAGACCACCAATCAACTGCAGATGCCACTCAAAATTTAACCTGAATTATCTCCATTTTTGTCTAATTTTGACCTGATCTAAATAGTAGTAATTTTTAAAAATGTCCGTTATTATGTCGTTCACTCTCTGTACTCTTGATTTTTAAAAATTCATTAAATTATTCCTGGATTCCTAGATTTCCAACTTATGAAACAGTTTAATGAACAATTAACTGCATATCAAAGAAAGCTTTAGCTTATGAACACAATAAATTTGTAATAGATAATTTATTTGAATTTTATCTAGATGTTCAGCTTCATCCTCACATACTCAGTAATTTTAATACAGACTGGAGCTTCGGAATAGTTTCGTAAGAATTCTAAATATCAATTAATAAATGCTTTCAATTGTAATAATTTCATTTTTTGATTATTTATAATTATCAAAAAAATAATAGCACTTAAACCTAATTATTTAAAAAATTTAAATGTTCGAAAGAATTCAAAAATTTTGTGATAATGCTAATATTAAATATAATTTATTGTACATAGATTGTTATGATAAAAACATAAATAAATGTAGACAACATAAATGTTATAATATTTTAGAAGCTCTCTAACTAAAGAAATTAAAGTTAATTAAAAAAATTTTAATTGTTTTTTCAATTCACAAAATAGTTGGCTAAAATTTTAAAATTTTACAATTAATATCAATTTTTAATAAAAACGTAAATATTTATAACTTAAATCATTCTTTAGTTGAGAAATAAGATGGAGGCGGATCTGGCATATTCGCAAATTTTAAATTTTGCGCGCATAGCTCATCCGGCCCTTCTCTCTCGAGATGTTTATTCGGCAAACGTCCGAATAAATAATTATTTTCTTGATTCAGTTGATTCATCCTGACCTGTAGCGCAAAACTATACGATATGATGGCAACATAAATGCTCAAAATGCTGGCAAACGCGTATATAACTCGAAAAGATACACCAACTTTAACCACGGCGTCGATTGTGGTAAAAATCGCGTGCGTCATCAATAAACAGTAGCTTTCTTTGATAGCACCGAACACACCGATTGCGTTGAAAATCGTGACCGATAGCAGAATGGCGTAAAACGATACGCGAAACAATGTTTCGTTGTCGGGTTGGAGGTAATCGATATTGACGTACATATAATTGGTGACCATTACTTGCACCGGAAACATCAGGAATATTGATAATTTGAAATAAAGGAAACACGATTTGCTGTCCATTTTTTTATTTGGTATTCAATTTGCGAGTAATTGAATCATGCAGTTATTTTTAACAATTATATTTGCTATAAACTGTTAACAGGCATAGAACCCAGTAAAACATAAATTTATTGCAAAATTATTTTGCGCTAAACTTACGTCAATGTTAAAGATAAACGGTAACTAAATTTTATAATATATAACTTTTATCTAAATAGTAGTTATATTCCCATCGAACAGTTTAGGCATAAGGTATGCATTGCAAAACCTTCAAGTTAACACGTTTACTTCGTAGTTAAGGTGACTGAAGTACTCCAATGATTACCGTATGTGTAACTGTAAAGACTCTTAAAAATAATACGCAAACTACACAATTGTGATGCTTAAGTTTTAAATGTTATTTGCATTTTAAAAACATTAAATATTTTGATTAAATGTTATTACAATTTATAAGTAAATTAAGTAGTTATAAGTAAAAAGGTTAATGTATAGCTTTATATCAAATAAATTGCCCATACATACTCAGAAAAGTACAAACTCATTAGCTAATTAATATTAGCACCGAATTTCAATATTATTATAGAAAAATAAAATAAACTTTTAAAATAAAAATCCGAGTTTAGTATTTGGCATTGGTTTGAAAATAAGATGGTGGAGGAGCTCGCATATCCGCAAAATTTAAATTTTTGTCAATTGATTCTTCTGGCGTTTTCGTAGTTTCCGTGAGTCTTGTATTTTCTCCCGAATTTAGTTGATTTTTCCGAATCAAATGAGCTAAACTGTATGACATAATTCCAATGAATACGCTCAGAACGCATGCGAAAGCGTAGCTATAATGATACGAAACCGCAAATCGTATCTTAATCGTCGCATCGGTCATCGATAACATTCCGTATATCATTAATAGCCAATAGTTCTGTTTAATAGTACCATAAACACCGAGTGTATTGACGATTATTTCGATGAAAAGAATGGCAAGGAAAAATATTTGTGGCGTTAGTTGTCCGGGTCTCATGTAAAAAACGCCGTCGACGTACATGTAGAATGCGCATAATATTTGCAACGGAAACAACAGAATAATTGAAACTTTCAAATACGAAAAACAATTTTTACAAGACATTGTTCAGTAAAACTAGTATTATTTTATTTTCAAAATATTTTAAAAGTAAATACAAGTATTTGCTACTGTAGTGTTCGCTCAAACTATTTTCTTCACGAGCAAAGCAGTTCATAAATAAAGGTTAATTTTTTGCACAATACATCAAAATAATTGATAAAATTGATAAAAGCAACGCGAAAGTATTAACTTAAATCCTTATGGTTAATGTTTACTAACATAACAACATTCATCAGTTTCTATAAAGGTATAAGATGTGAGTCAGAAAATAATCAATTATGTTTGGTTGTTAAGGGATACTATTCCTTTTGTAAGTAAAGGCTCGTTAATATAATTTCATTATATAAAATTTATCATAAAGTTTATCCAGAATAACAAAGAAGTGTTTAATTTTGTTAAATTAATAAAATTAAATTGAAAGCATTGATTCTCTCTCTCTCTCTCTCCTATTCCACCTCTCTATTAAAACTGTGTAAACTAATTAATAAATAAGAAATAAATATATTTTTATTTCTTATTCATTAACATTTTTGTGAAACAAAGCAAGGAAAAAATATAAATTACTTTTACATAACAAAAAATTCCTGGCTATAAGTAAACTAAAAGGTTTTAAGTAAAAATCCAATTTAGAATTTGGCGTTTGTTTGAAAATAAGGTGGAGGAGGAGCTCGCATATCAACAAAATTCAAATTGTTGTCCATTAAATTTTCTTGCTCTTTTCCAATTAATTTTTCCAGTGATTGTTCCGTCGAATTGGTGATCTTTAAATTGTGTTTACTTCTTATAACAAAGTGAACCAAAAGGAACGCCACGATAATAGCAGTAAATAGGCTCAAAAAGCAAGCAAAAGTATACTTATTTTTTCCCAACGAGTATAACCATATTAAAAACGCAATATAAAGTTTAACCGCGAAGTCAATCCATGCAAACATGACAAATGTCAATAATAACCAAATATTTTCTTTGTAAGCTCCAAAACTTCCGATTGTGTTGAATATTACTTGAATTAACAGAATGGATACGCAATATAGTTGAGTAGATGATATAGTTGTAACACTTAAACAGTCCGTATAGAGAATGTAGAATGCAGTCAATATTTGCAATGGACATAGAATAAGAGTTGTAAATTTTAAAAACTCGAAAAAAGTTTTACTTGACATTTTTAAATAATACAAATTTTATTTTTTATTAGATTTTGTATTTTCTTGGCAGAAAAAATAGTTATGGAATAAAATACAGTAGAGTGCATAACAGTATATATATAAACGCAGCTGTAAAACTGTGATTCATTTTTTTACTACATTTCATTTGTTTTTGATATGAGAACACATTGCAAACAAGATGCGCAACTTTTATAATTCCGTGTTTTTAAAATACAAAGTAATAGTTTTTACAGGTAGAATTAGGGTTAAGAAATAATCAATTACTTAGTTTTACCCGCTATAACCCGCCTAATACATGCCAATAAACCAATTATTAACGATTTTGCTTTTTTCTGAAAATTTATCTCACAACAAATTCTTGTTCCTCTCCACTATAGTTACGAGGGAATATTTTCGAGTGTCTTAAGCCGAATTCGATGAAACCACTTTTGTTTGATAGAGAACATTGAATAATATATTAGAAAAAAAATTTCTGCAGAGGGTGTAAAGGAGGGCTTTGAAGGGCCTTTAAAGTTTTGATATCAAAAAGGGGGTGTAATTTTCACTAAAGCTTTAAAAATTAATAACTATCGATTAGGAGGGGTTAGGGAGGTGGGGACACTTTTATAAATTATTATTTAATTTATGAAAGATAATATTAAAATATTGAAGGTTTGGGTATCCAGGTAGGGGGTCATATAGAAAAGGGGACAAAAAATTTAAATATTAATTACAATTGAACGGGTGGGGGTAAAGGTGTGAGAATTTCACTAAAATTGTTCTTATAATTTATATTAATTATTTGATTAAATTGGGTTTGAGCTATACTTTTTAAATAATTGTTTTTTAAACTCATGCTATAAGTTAAATCATTTTTGACTTTGCTATGTAAATTTCGTTTGAATAAACGACTGTAGCAAAAATTTCATATGGATGGGAGGCTTTTTATATTACTACTTAAAATCTGGAATGGTAACAACATGATTGATTAAAAAGAGTTATTATATAGATTTGTTCTAATTCGAAACAATTTATGACACACTCATATTTAGTTCCCTTTTCATAGTTAAATGCATACATATGCCGCAAAGATATTAGATATTAATCACATAATGGCATAGTGATAAATCCCTTTATTAATATAAAACGGCTGACATAAACTGACAGAACAATGTCAAATCAATAATTTCAACTTTTTAGAAAAGACTTAGGCTTCATTATTAGTTTAAAATAATTTTCATCTATGAAATTAGATTAATAATGTGAATTCAGAGAGTTATGTTATAGTTTAATCTCATTTAAATTATAATAATATTTAAAAACATTTTAATTACCTAATGATTTATACTTATAAAGATAACATACACCAGTCATATTTACATTTGTTCTTTAAAAAAGAAAATATATGAGGTGCGCATTATTCTTTATGTAAAATGTCAATTTTATTTAATTAGGTTTGCGTCTTATAAATGAATGCGCATTATAGCGAGGAAATATGGTAATATGTTTTGTTATCAGCACTGTGTTAACGAAATTGATGCTGTAATAAAATACTGACTTACAATGTAAGTCTGTATAAGTAAACAACAAAATAATATTAATTCCATTAAATATAACAAAAATTTTATCAAAAAATAAAATGAACTTTTAAAGTAAAAATCCAGTTTAGTATTTCACATTGGTTTTAAAATATCATGGAGGAGGAGCTTTCTATTAAAAAAAATTGCAATGCAAAATAGTTGAGTATGTAATATACTTCTACAAACACTAATACATTAAAGCGATTGTATCAAAATAATTAATCAATCATAGAATTCTAAATGCTTTTATATGCTATAAAACTGATTATCTTTACCGCACGTCATTAGTTATTGATAAAGAGAAACTATAATATTTCAAAAAATAAATAAATTTTATTCTTAAAAACAAATTCTTCGATTATAAAAATTAAAACTAAATGTATTGTGCAATAAAAGCTTAATTTACTATTATTATTGTAAAAAAATGAGTGAAAGGTTTCTAAAACATGTCCATTTGTTACAGATTCGAAAATCCATTCCCATTTCCAAATAAAGTTTTGCAATAAATTGTGGGCAAGATTTTAAGCGAAATATTTTAATCATACGTTGGGCACAGTGTTTGAACGAAAAAAATCTTAGTTTTATTCAACAAAAAATTCAGAAAATGCGTATAAAACTAGTAATCCATACTTAATTTGTCAAAAACAGTTTGTTAACCACAATAACCTGACTAATTTAATTGATTTCATTGGCTTTAACAGCACCACCAACAATAATAAAACATAAATACATTATGCAATTAATCAAGTATAATGAATTTAGGATAATCTGAATTGCAAATAAATTCAAATTTATTTAAGATAGAGTTAATATACGAAGGCGGGATTATTTTGAAAATATATGTATTAACTAATGACGGCGGAAATCTCAAGCCCAGACAAGCTAGCTTATGCCAGCTGAAGCTCAAGATAAAGCTCAAATACTGTATGAGATTTATTGTTGTTCGAGAGCTCGAAGCTTGACATCTTTTAAGGTTAAATTTGTAAGCGCAAGCTCAACCTTAATTCAGTGAGCTTATTGAACTTGTGATAGTAAGTTATAAAAACAAACTTTTATCATAAAATATTTCAAAAATTTCAAATAAGTATTGCATAAATAAATAAAATATTTTGGCATTTGAAAAATAATAATAAACGTAATCTTTATTGGAAACTTTTGAGTTAAATTAAGCCATATTTTACTAGTATTTATAACTTAAAAATTGGAATATGAAAAAACATCATTATATAACTCATATTAATATTAAATTTTAAAATTTTTGTTGTAATATATGAGCTCAGAGCTAAGCTCGAGTCCATGAATCAGGAGAACATTTTATTTTTGAAACTCAGCTAAATATTTTCCAGTTTTTAGCTTAAGCTCTGCATGTTCAAGCTCAGGAAAAATGAGCTTTCTGCCATCATTTGTATTAAAGTTATATAGTTTTCAAACTTTTTTGTTTCTAAATAAGTTTATAGAATGTTTAATTGTTCGTATTTTTAACATAAAAATATGGTATATAAAAATTTTGTCTAAAAAATTAGATATGAACTTTAGCGAAGAACTTTTAAACACTTACTGTATAAATATTGCCAAAAACTAAATTTATGCTCTACAGTAACTATACATTGACTTTTCTTATCTTTTTACTGAGAATAATATTACAAATATAAAGAAATATGCGATCATTTAGCATTCGGATATGATTTTTTGCTTTTCATTGCCAAATAATCACCAAAAGTTCCATTAAAACCATCGATTTCATTTAAACTGACATCATTTTCGTTATCTTCTATTATAGCTTCGATCCCATCAATACGTTGTATTCGGGACTTAACATTTGGATGAAAGAAAAATGGATTCGAAATGCGGTTACAATGAGTAGGACTCTTGACTCTAT
>JAQIXJ010004687.1:0-10423 GCA_034700185.1 Phthiracarus laevigatus | reverse complement strand
TCCGAAATTAAAAGTAAAAACCTTATCTATAGTAAAAGTTATATAAAATAATGGAAGCGAGTGAACGAAGTGAGCGAACGACCAATTAATAACTGAAACCAACTTTACAAAGTCAGATATTATGACCGTATCGATCTTGTTTTAAATGTTATTAAATCTTTAATTTCGACACGTATTTGTGTTCAATAATTTGTTTTTATTATTATAAAAATCTTTCTCAATTATTGTGTGGTCATAGAAGTCTAGAGACTTAAACTGTGCATAAAAGCTCTTAAATACATACAAACAATAAAAAAAATTTCAACACCCAAACAGTGCTATTGCATTAATTTTTTTAAAACACTTTTAAAGACATTTATACATACAAAACTGGATTAACCTCATTTCAGTTCGCATTAAATATACTATATAACTCAAAACTTCACGCGAATCTCATTTTTTACGACTTTTTAGCCTCATTCTATATTTTCATATATAAACAATAGTTTTTGATTTTTCTCATGCACTTTATTTGTTGGTTAAACAGCGTATTAATAATTTGAAAGGCTGGTCACTTTTCAAATCAGTTACCTTTTACAAACGGGCGTCATAATCGCCCATATTTTCATGCATTTTTCATATAATAACAAATCGCATTTATAACTTTTAAATTGATTTTTCAGCCAACAAACACATTGAAGTCAAAAAATTTTCATGGAACTTCATGCAAATTTATCGTCCAAAGCATTTTAAAAAACTGATAAATTTAAAGTAAAATTTCAAGCGTAAAAATACTGTATAACTAAAAATAATTAAATTTAATTTCGAGTGAAAACACATTAAAAATAAGCTCGTGTTTTAGATTTTCGGTTATTTTTACGTCTTTCTCTTAACCTAATAAGTTCTTAATTTTATTCTTCAATTCACTTACAGTTAAGTTTGGAAAAACCAAAATTCGTTTTTGAGAATATATTAATCCAACTTTTGTCTCAATATTATTAATATTATAATATTGGCTATCCTATTGCTTAGATTAGATGCTTAACCGCTTTTTTCAAACTTGAGGGGAGTAATGAAATGTGCCATATTATAAGTTACGCTATTACACACTAAAAAGTTGGATAACAAATGTTTTTGAAATAATCTTTAAATAACTTTGTTTTTCAAATAATAACTAAAATGTTAAAATTAAACTATTAATGTTTTTTATGCACAAATGTAAACTTAATAATATTTGTATTAACAAATAATCATTTAAGATGTACACACAGCTCAGAGCTGTTGTCGTTATATAAAAATATAATCAGTTTATAATCGTTAGAGTATTTATTTATTTAATTATAAATTGTTAGAGAGTAATTTTTAATGATTCATATGAGAATCTTTTATTTAATTCGATAGAGAATTAATTAATTAAATTCGAAAAAGAATTATTTGTTAGAGTAATAATTTATTAATTCGTTAGAGAATTGCTTTATTAGTTATAGTTTTAATTAAATTACAAGCGGTTTTTTATTCGCTATTATTTTGTGTTATTCCATGTTTTGGTTTAATTCAATCATCGATACCGCTATTCATCAAATTTGTGTCGAAATATTCCTGTAGATAGGTTTCGGTATCCATTAAGTTGTGTCGACTGCAATTGTTAGCCGCAGTTACGCACAGCATGTTTAATATTTAACTTATAACAGAAAACATAAAATAATGGTAGCGAGCGAACGGATAGAGCGAACGACCATGAACTATCTAATATATAAACAGCATAGTATCGATTTTGTTTTTGTTAAAACTAAATTTATTAACCCATTCGCATACGATTAAAATCTTAAATCTTTTCATCCGTTTTTATACGTTAAAAATATTATAATTGTACAATCATTTTTTAAGAACCAATTTTAAGCTATTGATCTTATCTGTTTATTTTCAAGTCAAATTGAGTTATTACTTTAATTAAAGACCAAATTTAATTAAATTTCAGAAAACAAATCAAATGAATTAACATTTTAGATTTTTAATGTAACTAGAAAAAATCATTCTTTTACGAATCTAAAAATCTAAAGATTAATACTGTCGCTATTGATAACTTTTTGAAACTTAAAATAATTATAAAGATTATAGAAAGGGACTTATAAAAAACTACAACGGGATTTTATTAAAGTGTAGTATAATAAGTTTTAGAATTTAAATTTAATATTTATCTAGTAGTTTTTGAATTATTGATATGATTATTTACCAAATTTTAAATTTTTGAATCGAAGTTTTAAAAATGGTATTTGTTATATTCATAATTTAAACAAATATTTAAACAATATTCATATTTAATTTTTTCTATTCAAGTCTTGATTTGTAAAAATAAATTGAGCTTTTATGACGGCGAGGTCGTTATTTATAACTTTAAAGTATTCATATGGAAACAATATAAAGGTATTCTAATTAAGAGAACATTAGGTAAAGAGTGATTATTAATTATAATTTGTTGAAAAAATAAATAAAATTATATACACAGTGTTCAGCTAACTGTAATTTAAATTTAAAGTTTTGGAGATGAAGTGTTAATTAAAATAAATGTATGCAAATATTTATAGTTTTAATAAATTAAGAAAGAAATAAGATTGAAGTACTATTTTAAATAAACACAGATAAACTATTTATCAAACTAATTAAGACAGAAGTGCCGATTGAGCTTGTCTTAATGGATAGCTAAACAACAGGACAACGTGACATCAATCTCACTACCATTTTAAAATTAAAAACTCAATTGCGTAGCAATTCAAAACTCGCACTTAGTAACTTATTATATTTATATTATATTAATCTAATTTAACCTAAAATTTACAGTTAATCAATTTGTTTATGATTTCTCTTTTTTTATTGTTACAAAATATTGTTAAATTTTTAAAAATATTCACTCTATATTAAAAAATAAGTAATTGATGAAGTCTGTGACGCTGTGACCATACGACGACTGCAAACCCAGAAAACTAAACAACAATGACTGGAATTAGAATAAATTATAAATAGATTAAAATATAAAATTAGAAAACTTACAAATTGTTTAGTAAATTATTCAATATTAGCAAAAGGTATGAAGATAGATATGATCGCATGGAAGAGCTATACGATAAAGAATTAGTAGCAAAATCGCCTCAAGCAAAGAATTTGTATCAAGTAGTGGCTGAACAGGTTCTTATAAAAATGAATAAAAAGAATGAAAAAAATTAATAACTTTAAAATGTTAATACCAAATCAGCGAGATTAGGATTATCTCCTCCAATAAATTTTCTGTATTTACTATTTGAATTAATCCAATGGTTACACAAAACAAGTCAATAGATATGATCAACGTTTTAACGAATTTGAAAAAGTACATAATCCATATGTGGAAAAAACAATTTGTATTGATGATAATAAACTCGAATGTGACGAAAACGCGACATCAAAAATATCAATCGCTTCAATATCAGAAACAACATCAAAACCGAATAAACAAAATAATGGAAAACAAACAAACAAATACACGTGTTTATTAAACATTAGATGAACAATAAATTTTTATTTTAATATAAGATTTGCCACCATCGTCATCAGTGTATGCGAAGAAGATTTTAAATTGTGAATCAAATACAACAATCGCAACAGTGATTACAACAGCAACACAATCTTCAAACAGATTAGAACTGTTTTCGTTATTTTTTACTTTAGCTTCCGATACGATTATCGATTTTATTGGAAACAAATTATAAAGTCTTTTCAAATATATGGATGAAAACAACATATCGCTGAGCACACCAATAGATTATAGAGATAATACCTCATAATCTCACATTAATAAAACTAACAATCGAACTATTAAATTAAAACTGTAACAAAACATAAAACATCAATTTATTTCATTCTTATTAATTATTGTCGAGATCCCGGTTAACACTTGGCAAACGTGATGGCGAGTTTTTATTTCTAGCGTTAGAAGTTTTTATTAAATTTGATATGAAACAGCAATTTATTGAATGCTTTAATTGTTTCTAATAATCTATGTTAGGCGATTTAAAACAACATCAAAATGATGAATCAGTTCATAGTTCACATGATATATAATTTAAATGGGGAAATTGCAAAGTTTTATATCGTTTACTTGCTCCTAAATACCTAACAACATATAACAGTCGCGCACTCAATAAAAACGATATAGAATCCCTGTATGATTGAATTATTCCCTAAGCATTTACGTTCAAATTATGAGTGAGTGATAATTATAATCTATATTGACAATAAGGCACGTTATTTTGTTAGGAAATCGATTAAAGTTGAAAATACTTTCGTAACGACAACCATCTTTCATTTAATGGGTGATTAATCTTTTAAAGGAAAACAACAGGACAATGATTGCTATTATTCTGCTAATCATTTACGTTAAGATCCGAATCATTTTGATTCGAGAACCGCTTCAGCTTTATGTCGAAACTATAAAGTTGATCAACTTTTACAAATTCATGGTAAATGAAATGGCAAACTGTATTATCAGCAAATGTCTGCAAAGCAGATCGATTGAACTCAAACCGAGTAATAATCAATTAAGGATATTGTTTGGCCAGTTTAATATACTGCCTCAAGTAATGCTTCTCGTTATAGAAACTCCGATTAATTTAGCGCACAACAAAAATAAGGAGTTTGTTGATTAAATTTTCCTCGTCGTGTTTCGAGTCTGTTTTGAAGTCAGAATTAAATAAAGAGATATGGCTTTCGTATCACATGCTTGAAAAACTTAAGGAAAAAACTTGTGATTTGTTCCAAGCATTTCTGTATTACAAATGGGCAGAAGTTCTCTTCACGTGAATGGAACATCTTATCCTAATATGATTTAGTACAGCTATCCTTTCTATTTATCAGTTCAAGAACTTGAGATTTATTACCACATACATGCCATTTCGCTTAAATATTTATAATCGAATATCTTGCATTCAATAAGCGCTTTGAATAAATTTAAAGTTCATTTAATACCCGCACTGCGTTCTCCTTTCACTTTTCAACTATAGAAATCGAATGAAAAATTTAAATTAAAGAAAAACAAAATAAAGGAAGTTATCCTCTATCGATTTTACTAGATAAAAATGTAGAAGTGTTATCGTTGCCAACCATTTACAGCGGTCATCCGCGTCATCAGTCCAGCGATATATCATATACCAAAATATGTAAATAAGAGTTGAGGCATATACGAAATACGACAATACGAAATGATAAATCAGCAAATTTTTTTACACATGAGAAAAACAAGATCAAAAAGTGAAGTGACAGCTGGAGAAATACTGAAATTATACGATACTAATAACTACACTTTTTTTTAAAAATAAGTTTACATGTTTAATTAAACTTTTATTGGTAAAGCCTGGCAAAGCCACGTATTTCTCTTGGTTTATAATATCAGTGTAGGATAAACGGTTTTGAGTTGATTTTTTAATTTTTCAGTTTTTAGTTTTACTTTACTTTAAATTCTATGAATAAAATGTTATTTTACTTTTGCATTTATCTAATTCAAACCAATTATTATTATAAAAAATTAAAAATAAATAAAACTTAAATTTAACTAATTTAACCTTATTGCGTTTTTGCAAAAATAATGAGTAAACTAGAACAGGAATGTATATACTTAAACGAAAATATTTAATTATAGTTAGTAAATAGCTAAACTATTATAAATAGCTAAACTATTAAGTGTAGTTCACATTGATTGTAGTTTTATTTGAATTATTAAAAGTATAAATATTTGAATATTTTTTAATTTAATAGTAGTTTTTGATATTAGTTATCTACAACTTTCCACTTTAATTTTTATTTTCTTGCATTTATTTTTTAGTGAATAAAAAACTTTAAAAACAAGTTTTGATCATTGAACAAAATTCTTTTGGTTTTTCTTAAGCAAAATTTAACTTAAATTGTTTTAATTATGTTTTGATGCTTATAATTCCTAAAATATAAATAAATTTTAAAATAAGTTTGATAAAATTTTATCGTATATTCTAATATTAATTCTCAATTGACAAAAGATAATTTTTATGGTTAAACGTTGCTTTGTGTTTACTGATGTAATCAAAAATAAAATCAATAGTCAAATTGGTTCAATTTAATTTTAATTAAATTAGTTAAATGAATTAACAGTTTTGTTTCGAAACAATCTAAGTAATGATAATAGCTGGTGAATAACATTCGTTACAATTTTAATTTTAAACTTTAATTGAAGTAAGAATTTTGTTGCAAATAGAACATGAGTTTTGATCAAATTTTACAAACAGGTTATTATATATTAATACAATTGAAAAACATTGAGAAACACTTGAAACATTTTATTTCTTGTTTTCAAAACGCAGTTTTCGGATTATCATTTCGTAAAACTGGGAAAAGTATTGGATTAATTAAAATGGCTTTGATAAAACAAAATTATTCTTTTAAAGATATTAGAGTTATTTTGACTTGTTAAGGAATTAAGACTTAACATGGATTTATTGTAAAAGAAACTGAATATAAAATTTCAAAATTATTTATCTCAATTGGATTAAATTATTACAATGAAATTTTCAATAAAAAAGATCTTCAAAAAAATTATTATTTAATGACAAACTTGCATGTTATTAATATCAATCAAAATTATTGGCCAAACAATGAGAACATAACATTTGTTTTTTAATCATTATATCTTTTATGTCAAAATGAAAATAACATTAGCAATAAAATGTATTTTGGATTTAACAACAACTTGAATATTTAATCGTTATTACATAAGCTTAATTTGATGAAATAAGCGTGAACTTATCGACATAATTTGAAAATATTAAATCAATAAAAAGCTTGAAAAACAATGATTTATATGGCTTAGGATAAAATACACTTTGTAAGTTACATCGAAACTGTATAAACAAAAATCATTGTGCAAAAGTAAAATCATTATTATTGTCTGAATGGCCTTATAATGAATTCATAAATACAAGTGAAGGAAAACACCACTAAGCCTAGACTTAATTCTTTTGAACTGTTACATCACTAGGATGAATACTGTTGATAATATTAGTTCGACTTTCTTTAAACCCTTTAAGAATCAATTAAATAAAACCTGTTATATAAATAAAGTAAAGATTATTTTTCTTTTTTATAATTGTTTTTAAAAATGTAAATTAAAACTTTATAAGTCAAAAGCAAAATGAACAATAAAAAGTATCAATCCATTAATTATTCATAATTTAACAATAAATATGACAAATAAAAATGTACAAATTGAAAAGTCAAACATTGGTAATTTGAGAAATCTTAATTAAAAACAGTTGACTTTCATTTTCACAATAGTGCAATGAAACACCGTAAGTGACAAATGTCAAAATAATCCTTTTCACAATAGTGCACTACATTGTAAGTCATTGTTAATAAATAGATATTAAAGCTTTTAAAATTGTCAGTTCGGAATTAATTTTAACTTTTATAGTTTTTTAGTCAAACATTGTCTTAAAAACTCGCTGTAAATATTTATAATTCAAAACTAATAAAGAAAATTATGAATCAAATAACAAAATATTTTCAATTAATATTTTTAAAATGACAAAAATATAAGTATAAACAAAACTTTTACAAAATATTATCATAAATTTATTCAAGGATATAAATAATTCTTTACAGTTTCTAAAAATTATTAATGAAAAACATAAACCATTGGTAATTGTAAAAATCTTAACTGAAAATAATTTTCAAAGACAAATTTATTACAAGAATTTAAATATATATTCATAATTTAAAGAAATTTAAAATTAAATTCATTTTCACAATAGTGCAATGAAGCACCGTAAAAGTCGAATGTTGTTTGACATTCTTTTTCACAATAGTGTAATGATTCACTTTAAGCGATGAATGTGAGTTTAATATAAATATATATAGCATTAAAATGTTAAATAATTAAAACGTCTATCAAAATTTTAAATCAAACTTAATTTTTTCTTTCATTGTATTGAATAAATTTACCTATTGCTATGATCATATTAGGAATTACTGAATTTTTAACTGTTAACAAAAGTTTACTTATTTCGGATTTATTACTTATTCTAAATATAGATATGTTATTACCTGTAATACGAATACCATCTGCTGGTGAAATTTGGAATGTTTTTTCAAATTACTCCGGTTGATCATCGCTTGAAGGTATTACTTCATCAAAAGTGTACCCCATTGTATAATTGGCTTTTTCTTCCACTGAATTGATTGCAATTTTCCTTTTCAATTTTTTTTCTTTAACATTTTCTTTATGGTCATCTTGGTCGTCTAAGAACATGGGATCCATCTTTTTTACCGTACGTTTTGCAATTGTTATATAAAAAACGAAGAAATATACTAAGTTGTTTGAGTATAGAACCGATTGAGTAACGAACCAGTAGTGAATCAGACTGCGTTATTAACATCTCGAGTTACGATTCACTAGAACACGAACAAATTGGGCAACAATTAACTTGAGTAACGAACCGCTTGACAAACCAACCACTTGTTATGAACTGCTCGCACAAACCCAGGCATTAAATGCCACTGAATAACTGAGTTTTGTGGAGCTGTTTAATAGTCATAAAAATCCGACTGCGCTTGTGTCGAATTCAAGAACCTTTCTAAATTTGACCTTGACCTTGTCCATGCTCTTGACATTGACCTTGATTTTCCTTAACATTAGCATTAGACAAGGCACAGAGCCATATACCTTACTAATTTCCTATGCGCAGAGCCATGAACCCATACATTCCTATAGGTCGTAAAGCCATTTACCATGTAATCGTTTTTGGAGGCGCAGAGCAAAACACCATTAGAGGTGCGAAGGCATGCTAATCCTCTCTACTCAAATAAGACAATGGAAAATACAATAGGGAATCGCAACCGGTTAAGGATAAAACTGCAATATTTATACTAAAGACGTTAACACCAGAAATGTTCAATGTTTTTATTAAAGCAATATAGTTTTGATTTCCTGAAATTTTTGAATTGTTTGAGATTTAATATGTGTTAATATATTTGTACTTAATTTATAAATCAGAAATACGCCTTAGAAATTAATTGTAAATCCAATGAAGTGTAAAACGTATTATATTATTTTATTTAATTCTATGGGGGTTGAGTTTGCAAACCTGGCTACAGATTATTGGATGAAAAATGTTTTATTGATACCGATTGTTGTTCTCAAAATACCCTAAAATTTGTGTGGGAAAAGAATCAAGTTAAACTGTAGTTTGTGATTGTTTGGCACCTAAATATGAATTGAACCAAAATACAAGTATTTGTACAGTGGTTGATAACTGCAATGAAGTTAATAGAAAAGAATGCGATTAACAAAATGCTGTTTGTATTCAGAGTTAATGGTAATAATAGCCAAGAATTTTAGTGTGTATGTCGTATTTAATCGGAAGATGTGGTTACAATGCGTGTTAATTTTTATGCGATTTTAAAAAAATTTAGCTAAATGTGATGCGCTTAACACGGTTTGTATGCCAGAAATTACAAGGAAGGACAAGTTTCAATGCGATTGTAAACCAGGATTTATTAGAAACATAGTTAACATCAATGTTATATGCAATATGTCTACAATTATGTCTGTAAAAATTTTACGGATAAGAAATCCTCAAACTAATTATAAACCTTGTGATAGTGTTATACTTCGGAAAAATAATTTAGCACTTGATAAACGCAGTAAACAGAACGGTTAAAAGTTTTTATCTTCTTTAATTGTGTTAGAATTTCGGAGATCTATTGTTAAAACATTAAAATGGAAAAATATTTAAAACTATGTTTCACTACTTAATTGTTTACAATCAACGCAAGATTATGATGAATACGAATGCGAGTTTACAGAGCAATACAAAGATAGCAATGGTAATGGAGAACTTAAAAAATTGATGAAAAATTGAATTAGAATTACAACTGATAATAACAAATTTTATTGTTATTTAAATCCGAAAACAGTAATCGCACAAAGTCTACTTTTGTATAATATATTTATTTTTGTAATTCATCTATTTATTTTAGCAGAACATCTCTATGAAATATGCGTATTAAATGTTAATAACGAATAAAAAAATATGTGTTTTTCTTTTATAAAAAATTATTTATTTGTTTGCTGATTTCTAAAGTAGCTTATTCAATAAGTCTTGATTATTTTCAAAAGAAATAAATTAACCTAAAATAGAAAACAACATAAAACTAGTTATTTTAGCAGAACATCTATACAAACTATGTATATTAAATTATTTTAACGAAAAAAATATGTGTTTTCTTTTATAAAGAATTATTTAATTGGTTGCGAATTTCTAAAGTAGCTTATTCAATAAGCCTTGATTATTTTTAAAAGAAATAAATTCACCTAAAATAGAAAACAACAGACGTCTATTTTTTAGCAGAACATCTGTATAAACTATACATATTAAATGATATTAAC
>JAQIXJ010004686.1:0-10424 GCA_034700185.1 Phthiracarus laevigatus | reverse complement strand
TTGGTTAACGTTCCACTAACGGACGATACAATTTTTTTTACTCCACTAACGTTCCATTACCGGTGCTATTTTCAAATCTCATTAACGTTCCACGTTAATGGAGCTAAGTTTTCAATCACTACTCTCTATGAATGTGTTGTTCTTGTTTAATCATTAAATAAAATATTTTTCATAGAGTTATTAAGAAAATTTGATGTTCCTGAATAATCCTGAATTTAAAACTTTTTTCCTTTTTCCTTCCTGAAATTATTCGGTTTTTAGTCCTGAATTTGACGACTCTAACCATTACTGTTAATGAATGAGACAAAATAAACCAAAATATGTTTTTAAGTTTTACATAATAATTTTCTTTTATTTATTTTTTAATTGAATTCAAATTTCAATGAAAACGTTATTACATTTGTATTTATACAATAATAGTGAAAATTATAAATTACGTAAATATAAGCCAATTACCGTTTGCTTTTACTGTTTACGCTTTATTTTTTATGCATAATTTCTTTGATTCTCAATCTCTTTTGCAAAACATTGAACCTTTTCTGGTCCTCTAATTGTATCTGTTGCTCATCTTTAAAACATGATTCCGACAAATTTCGGTGGAAAGCGTCGGTCCAATGGTAACCATCTTTAACATCACTAAGAATTGCCAAACTCGATCGCAAATGCATGTGTCTCTTCCCACGACCCCAAACAACATTCTCATCGATAGGGAATCTGCGCATTTTAATACCAAATCGTTGTGCATTAATGAAATCGATTTTCCCTTTAAATCCATGGTAACCGATGATATAAACGGCTTTCGGATCGTATTCTAACGGATGTTTGGCGTCCGGCGTTATATACACCAGATTTGATACGTCGGGGAAAACGTCTAAATACGATTTGGTTGTCAAGTTGATATAATGGTGACCTTTCCTACACTCGGTATCTATAAATTTGCCGATAAAGTGCCACAATTTGGTTTCATAGTTTATGTTACAAAAGTGTACGTTAAACGGTTCCAACGCATTCAATCGATTATAGTTGTAAGCGTTGGTCAAACTGAACGCGAAACTCCTGGTGATTAGCGGTGGCATGTCATCCGACGACAAGTCAAACACAACATTTTGGCCAAACATTGCCGCGTTTCGAAGACGATTGGCCGTCATTCCCATTGACGGGCCTTGGATTCGCGTGAACAGCGAGTTATGCCATAAACCTGTTACCGTATAAACAAATATCTTCGAAAAATAACTGATAAAACTATTTGATTTGTTGCGCGTATTTACCATAAATAAGATTTCCATTATTATCGAAAGAACCGGTACGTTCGCCATGAAAACTGTTCCACTTTTGTCTCAACTTGATTTGTGTCTCACGCTTCTCCTGCTCGTGATTCATCTTAGACTCCTTCCGTCTGAACACAATGCCGAAGTATTTGCGTCGCGTTTCGAAGTTCATACCAATCAACTGTTTCATATCGTCTATGGTTAGCGGTAACGAATCGTATGCCGAAACATAGCACTCGTACTCGAAGTGCTTCAAAATAATCCCAATTTCGCTCAATTGTTGGTCATCGGTGGCTAAGTGTCGGTAAGCATCTATTCTGCTGTGTTCGGTGGCAGCGATGTTGTCGCGCGTGAAACTGAAATTCAATGATGGCGTTAATGTTTTCAGCAATGAAGTTCTGCATATTCGCGACAATTGTTTGATATTTAACATTTAGCGTTATTTTGATTTTTAACTCTTATTCTGGTTTTGGTTTTTGTTATTATTTACATTAGTATCCATAGCAACTTAGTATACACGTGTTTCGATGCAATTGTGTGTCTACACCAGATGGCAAACAACGCAGTTAATAGTTTTATGTTTTTCTACTTTGAAATTTTGGAGTTTTTTTTAGATTTACTTGTTTTTATAACTAAGTTAAAAATTATTATTTTTGTTAATATTACTGTCATTTTTAGAGAAAATTAAATAAATCAATTGAATTGCCAATAAAAAATGATACATTTTATCGCATTTGTTTCGATATTTAATTGAATTCGAAACTATTAAAAACAAATCACATTACAGTGTACGACAAAACATTTATCTGCTTATTTGTTGTGTCGTCATTATTAGACATTGAATGTCACCAATAAAAAATTCTCCGCCAACAAAATTTTATTAGAAAAAAAACATAAATAAATATTTACACAAAACACTATTGTCATGACTGGATACGCAATTGTTTGAGGTATTAAAAAAAACAAAGTTCTCCAAACTATTCTCAAAGTTGGGTTATTTCTGTGGGAGTTTTCGAACGCGATCGGCGTCTCGTGCGCTGAACCTTATCCCTATTAAACGTCTCGACATCTTCTTCATCGTCGCTACAGTCGTCCACTTTGCCCATATCTGCCAGTAAATTATTTAGACTAATCGAATTGCTATCGAAACGATTGCGCGAATTCATATAAGCCACGCGTATAACAATTATAGTCAACAATATAGCAGTCAGACCTTCGGTAGCGATCGTAAAGTTAATCCAACAGGAAAAAGATGATGGAGGCTCGTATCGGTAATGGCCTAATGTTAATAGTGAGCCACATATGTAGACAAGCATTAGTCGACAATAACGCTGGATTGTCTGTTGTTCGAACTTAACTGTGGCTAATAATAGTTCTGTGATCGCTTTGTAGCCTACGATTGCGATGTGTAGAAAAATATAGTTAATTAGTTTTAGTAATGAACTGAAAATGTTTGAAATTTCCAAAATACTTTATGAAAACATGTTTACCCAAAAACTTTGTTTATTATAATCAAACGTATTTGTTTATTATGTTATAATTAGGAATATTTTCGTATTTTAAACTAGTTTTCATTTTAATGTGGTTAACGCACAAAAATCTAAACCAGTTTACTAAATAGTAATTGCCTTCTCTGTATGTTTTTTATTTGTGCCGTAATTTTAAAGATCTGCGCGATTAATAGAGTGTAACTTAGAGTTAGACGATAAAAATCAAAGACATCTAGTATTAACGAGACAATTGTTTTTTGAATGACGATTATTATTGCTAACTAATTATAGCAAAACAAATAAAATAGTTTGGGGTGAAGATAAACAAAACAAAAAATTTTTTGCTTTTACATTGTTCTTAATAAGCTATAGTGACATAAGCCACTACAGTATTATGCGCAGTCATTAACATGTTTCGAATATTGTGCTCTTGTTTGATGAGTTAGACAAACACATATCAATCTCACTTACTCTACGGATCAGTTAAACCTCGCATTAAAGTTAATATAATCTCGGATTCCAGTTCTATCTGTTAGTTTGTATTTCACAGTAATATTTAATAATTGTTAAGATTATTTTACTGGGTCTCTATTTGATTGAATAAAAGTAACAAAAAAAATGAGAACATCTTACCAATAATAGTAATAATCAAATTTGCAATAAAAACGATTTCCATTGTGGACAGCAAATATCTTCGATGCAACCATTTCGGCACAAAATAGTTAACAGGCCTGGCAATGGTATCGGCATAATGAGCGGCGTGTATAATACTGTTACACGCGTAAACAATGAATAAGATTATGAATAGATATGTCCTCTTGTTGGCCACGAATCGTGACCAAAATACTATGGACTCTTGTAGTTTAACGATCACGCCTAAAACGAGCGTTGCCACGATAAATACGATACGAACCGATGATAGATCACCGCTGCCCTCACTAATCACTACGTACTTGCCATAGCTTGATGTATCATAGGTTGCCATATTATTTGAATGACGATCGAACCAAATTACCGATCATTTAGATATTAAGCGAAGATTAAATATCGAAAATATTGCCCGAAAAAAAGATGAAAAATTTTTTGTTTTTGTAAGAAAACGGGAAAAATTGTTTACTTGAAAACACTGTTATAAGCAAATGTTAACGAAAAACTGTTGTGGTGTGTTGTATCTCGCAAGTCATTCATATTTATGTACATTAATATATATAATTTTTATTGTGCAGTTAAATGTTTTATCTTATCAAATAAGTCTCACTCAGTATTCTATAATCATAAGAGGTTTGAAATTCCACTCAAAACGCTGGTTGTTTCTGCGATGCCTTATGTGTGAGTAATTTATATTCTCTATATGGTTATATAAGCGTTCATGTAATTAAATATTTACTATGTACATATTTTTATGGTTAATGAACGCTTGAGTGGCTGCTTCTTAACTTTTGTTTAATCTAAAAACTCCACAATTAATAATTATTAATACAAAATTATTTTAAAAGTTAAATGTTTTTCGATTAGCAAACAAAAAACGTATTTTGTTCGAAAAGAGTTGGGTGTTTTAAATATTTTAAGTTTCGTTCATCAGCTCGGATGTTTTGTAACTGTTTATATACACTGAAAAATTATTGTTTTAATCCGGCATTCTTATTTATATCCATAGTGGTAGACAGCAAAACATTAAATATAATAATTTTTATTTTAATTGCACAAAAATTTGAATAAAAATTTGTTTATTTATAAATACTGTAATCGCAAAAGTAATGCTTATATTCTGATTGCAAAACAAAAATTATTTAAAACAAGAACGGCACATTCATAGATAGCTCACTTTTGATGTAGATTTATGCATACTTATTAGTTTTAATTTAAGATTCTCTTATTAATATAAAAATCGGTAAAATCCCTTTATTAATATAAAAGTGCGAACACCTGGGCAGACAAAAAGACGGACTGACAGATGGATGGACTGACAGACGGACTTTGTCAAATTTATAAGGTTGCATTTTTTTTAAATGTGAGCTAAAATACAATTAAATTCTTAATATTTTCCAAAATAATTAATTTGAATTCTATTAATTATAAATTGTTAATTGCATTGTGCAAACATGAATTACACGATGCTATTAATTACAATACATTTAATAGGCACAATTCAAAGGGTTAAATAACAAAAAAAAATTTAATTTGTGTGATTCTATCACCTTGAAATGCCAACCATCTGTAAATATACAATTGAAAATCTTTGTGACCGTTGACGTGACTCAATCGAGCCTAAATCAATTTAAAAACCTGTTATATTTTTCTAGTTTTTTACCTAAATTTTAACCAAAAGGTAACTTTAATGAAAATAACTTAATTTATAAAATCAAATTTAAAATCGGGGATAAAAGGCTAACTTGGAAATAAATCGCAATCAAAGAAACATCCGCAAACGGTCGTATAAAAAAGATTAAAGGTTATAAAAAGATAATGAATTTTCCTATCTGCTTCTCGTTATTTTTGTTTACTTTTCCTAAAATCATCTATAGACAAGTTGATATAGACAATCCAGCGTTAGATTTTTTTTTGTAAAAAATTGCAAAACTTTTTTTATAGTGTAATATTTATTTTAATGGCCTTAAATTTAAAAGAAATAATTCTACAAAGAAGAAATCAAAAGCATCAAAAATGCTAAAATTCAAAAATATCAAAAAAGTTATCTTTCCTTATTCAGCTTTGACCCAAAGCTAGGTATTATCCAATAAAAATTAATCCTTCAAACATATCATTCTCGACAAAGATATAATACACTAAAAGTCTATCCTTATAGCAGACTGACAGACAGAAATAATATTCGATTGAAGCGCAGTTGTTATTCGAATAAGAACTAATGAAAAACAATAAATACCAATTCATGCCTTATTTGGGTCACGCAAGACATACATCTGCAGCTATTGATGTTGAAATGATACATATGTGCGAGTAGCTGATGGTTAAAAAACTTATGGCAGATTAACCAAACATTATAAAAAAGTTTTTAATAGAAATTATTGAAGCTATTTTTTATTAAAATGCTAGCAAATTAATATGCAAGCTTTTTTGCTTTTGATAATTTTTGTTTTTCTAAACGCAAAAAAAAATCCATCTTAATATTGGTTTTATTTTTTTATTGGGTTAATAGCAAACAACAAGAAGCAAAAAAGATTTTTATTAGTTCACTCCAATGAAAACTAAAAACAAAAGCACACCGATAAATTCTCATCAAAGCGTAGCGAAACGAAAAACAACAAAACTAAAAATATCCCTTATAATCTCTTTCATAAGGAGAGATTGAATCGGTATACATATTCGCGTTTATGCCATTAGAGCGAACCATACGCATAAGCATAAACTGCTAAAGCATAATCATAGTGTGATAGATTAAACGTTTAAATAGTCTATTTCCGACTTGTTGTGACAAAAAAGGTTTTTCGATGCGAAGGGTTGAGTGCAAAACTAGAGGTTACGCGAAATACAAGAGCATCTCACACGCAGTGAGAGACATCAGCGAACCATATTTTTGTGCAAAAGCTAAACAAATAATAGGATTTTTTGTGTGCAATTTTTCAAATATAAAAACACTCGCTGTATCACAATAGTGCGATCATTCATTACAGCAAAACACTCAAACACACACATACACATACATACAACACAATCAACTTGTCTGTCGATGTGTTATTGAAATTAGAGCATTCGGCGCATCACTCGCTCAAAATCCTGGAAACGTATTGTATCGCATACCAGTTTTGTCGGTGACAGTGAAAATTAGCAGTCGTTTATTATATATTGGAACATTTTTTTATTGTTGTCGTCGCTGGAATTCCCGTATACAATTTAAACAATTTTCTAAATTGTTTTTAGTGCGAATAATACTTGTTTTTTTAATATTTCCTACCATTTGAATTCGTATAGCAGTTATGGCTGAACCTGAAGGTAAGGTTTTAAATATTTTATGAATTATAAACTATAGCTGTACTAAATTTGATAACCTGTTAACTAATTCAAAGCTATTAATGAATAACAAGTATTTTTAATTTATTAGTTATTTCTTAGCTAAAGTCGTTAGTTAATATAAAAAATAATTTTACATAACTTTGTACAATACATTGGGCTACAGTAATAAGAAACGTTTTCTGAAATAACATCATTACTTTTCGCTTTGAGCATAGCAAAGCTAAAACCATTTAATTTTCCAGTTTTAAGACAAGAAACAGAAAAATACTCAATATATTAGAGCATGATTTATATCTGTGTTGAGAAATCTAATGCCAAGTTATTTTTTTGTGTAGAATACAATATCAATTATCGAGTTATTTTTAACGCCTACTAAAGATAAAAATTAATTTTCTATTGAACAGTCGAGAAAGAAGTTGATAGAAAAAAATAATAATAAAAGTACCGGTAATTGTCAAACGCTATTTAGTTTGCATATAAGCGAAGAATTGATGCATGTTTTGTAGAATTGTGTGTTAAGCGCAACCGTTTATAAATAGATTGTTTATTTAAAGCACTGGAACAGTTAACCTTAGAACAAATAGTCAGCCTTTCAAAGAATTTTAAGCGCATCTCTCTTGTCAGCCATACAGTCATCACTTTCCTAAATGTGCGCAATGATTCGTGTTTGCGTAAAGTTTAGTAAAAGTTTACAGCATTTTAATATTTAATTTCCATTCGTTTTATTTGCTTTGGTTAACATAAAAATTTTGTTTAAATAATTTAGAACGCAAAGGTGACTATTGTAATTCATGCGATAAGCGACTCTATCCGATGGAAATTCTGGCGGTTAGCGGATTCAAATTGCATAAGGGATGCTTCCGTTGCGCTCACTGCAAAGCCCAGCTAAGATTAAATGGTTATTCAGTGTTGAACGGCAAACTGTATTGCGTGCCCCACTATAAACAATTATTCCTCATCAAAGGAAACTACGAAGAAGGTTTCGGTCTCGAACAGCACAAAGAGAAATGGGCGCAGAAAGGCGTTAATCCTATTTATTAACTTCTAGAGTATTATAGGCCCGTGTTTGGTGGGCGAAAATATTTTCATTAGACTTCGGATATTTTGTTAAAAACAATTTAAGATTTTGTTTTTGTTATTACTTTTGTTAGAAAAAAATTACATTATTTTTGTTGTAACAAAAAAAAATACTTATTACCTTATTTTTAGTTATAAAAACTTTAATCTTATATTTTTGGCCATATTTTTGGATTTCCAATTTTTTTAGGGGTTTCAATACCATCGAACTTATTGGCAATTTTGCAAACTTTTAACTTTTTTATGGAGTCTTTTAATTCATTCACAGACAAATTAGAAATATACGAAAATAAAATTTTAAGTTATTTCATATAAGTGTTGCATAAATTATCTTATCAAAATAAATTATTTCGTATTATTTTATTGCGAAAACGATTTTTATTGTAAAATTTTGTTGTTTGCAAAGTAAAATATTTAGTGATTTAAATTGAAATTGAAGGTTTTATCTGTTTGACACACTGCACATCAGGCACAATAAATCGACAATCTTACATGTCGTGCATATGCTCTAAACATTATTCTATAACCGGAGCAATAAATTGCATAAGAAAACTAGTGATAGAATCAAAAGCTTATTTGTTTTTATTATTCAGTATTCATTTAACAAAATTAATTTTAAAAATGTAGTAATATATACTTAATTGAAACTGTTCGGATAATAGAACCGAACTTAGGGGCGGGTGTTACAAGTTTAACCATGAAACATGTGCGTTGTTTTAAAGAGAAAAACTCCAAAAAATAATTTTAAAAAAATAATAAAGAAAATTTTTTATTAAAATAGTTAAGATTCTAATAATTAAACATTTAACAAACCTTCATATTATAATAGTTAAGTAATAATTTAAAAACAAAACAAACCAGACATACGAGTTATTTTAAATTAATCTTATCTAAACTTAATAAAATACTATTATTACGTGCTTATAAAAAAAGTTTAACAATCTCATACAAACATTTACTTTTTCAAATTTTGCATTCCGTTTGATTTGAGTAAAAGAAATCGTTTATGAGTCTTCATAGAATATGGAAACTTTGTTGCTTATTATAAGTTTAAGTTTCGTGGCATTTAACCATGTTTTATCAAACAGCAACAAAGAAATAGTGCGAACAACCACATCAGTGAGAGATAATGTGATAAAAATGGGAACAATAGGCGCGTGCGAATGGCCATCACCTCGCGTTTATTACCCAAACATAACTAACGACAATCACAGTTATTATATCCCCAGAGGATTTATTCTGCACCGTTGCGATAAATATTCAGGTTTTTATTAAAACTTAACAAATTAGCAATCAAAACAAAAATTTGGCTTTTATTTAAAAGGATGTTGCGCTTACGAAGAGTACGACTGCGGTACGGTTGCCGAGCAGATAATAAACGTTGTGGTGTATGAAATTAAATTCGATGGCACCGATTTGATACAGCGATTGGATACTGAAGTGATTGTGGCCGTAAATCATACGAAATGTGGATGCCGTCCAGTGGATGAGATGTTAGCCAACTATGAGAGTAATAGCGACCACGAGTGGCATTTAATTGACTGAACTTAAAATTATATATTGTTAAGCGCTTATTAAATACGAAATACTAATATTATTTGTAGTCTGTTTGATTTTTTTTATTGAATCTCAGTCAAATTTGTAATTGAAACGTTTAAAGTATATTTTCTGATTAGTTTAAACCGTCTGTTTTACCGATTAAATTCTTATCGGTTCAGTTCGGTTAGATTTTTCTAAACACTCGGTTCGGATAAATATTTCGTTCACACCTTATAAGTTTCATATTTAAGTAAATATATCTTGTTTTCATATGTTTTAATAATTAGATGGCAGTTCATACATAGAACCTCAAAGTAAATTTATTTCATGAAGTCATAAAGTGCTGATTATTCAAAATCATTAGCTGACTAATTTCTTAATCTGAACTAAAATTTTATTTCGCTTAAAAATTAATGGATTTACGTTTAAAACTTAAATACCACCTATAAGGAAGCCTTTAATCTTCTTAAGACTAATAGAGAATCAGTAAATAATTAAAGTTTTCTAATTTTTTTAGCTTGCTTTAAAAATAAAGCTTTTGGAATTGACATTTCTGCCGTGGAATTCACGAGTCAGTAGACACGTTTTTATTAATAAAAATGTTTTAGGTCAAAAATGGGCCAAATTTGCCAAAAGTACTGTTAGTCATTAATGGGTCAAAAATAGTGAAAAAGGACAACATTATTGTACAAATGGTTAATATCTAGTCAAAAATTGCCAAAATATGGTCTAAAATGTGCAAAATAGTGTCAAAAATGGATCAACATAAGGTCAAAAATCAAGCTTTTGTTGAGGGAACGCATTAGACTAAATAAACTAAAATACGTTGAGACATGCTCCTAACTGAACGTGAGTGCACAACAACAGATTTGGTGTTCACATGTCGACAACGGAACACGGACTTAGTCAATATTTCTGATGTCTGTATTATATACTAAAAGAATGATCTCTCTCTCTCTCTCTCTCTCTCTCTCTCTCTCTCTCTCTCTCTCTCTCTCGTCTCTGAAACTTTTAACCTATTGTTGTATTGCGCTAAAAAGGTTAAGTGTGAAATGCAATAATAAAACAAAATAACAGA
>JAQIXJ010004685.1:0-10425 GCA_034700185.1 Phthiracarus laevigatus | reverse complement strand
ATAAGAATTTGGAAAAATCCCTTAATTAGAGTAAAGATCAAAATCCCTTTATTAACATAAGAGTGTGCACACCCGACGGACAGACAGACAGACGGACATACCCAAATCCATATATCTGAATTTTGCAAAGTCAGATAAAAAATTAAAAATGTAAATCGAAATGTAATCAAAACAACATTATAAAAAATATTGAAATGCAGTTTACTTAATTAAATTTTTAAAACTCGAAATGGATATACAATTGAAATAGAAAAACTCACATGGAAACAATACTAGTTGGCCCAGAAATAAATGCTTGGAGGCATGTCGTAATGAAAAATACTTTGGAAGTTATAAATAGAGAGAACGACTTATGTGAGAAAAAAAATTCTTTCTTTATTTTTTTAAAGTAGTCACTTATGGCAGAAAAATTGTTTCAATATTAGCCATTTATAACATTTTATTTATATGTCATATTAAAATATCATAAGAATATAATTTTGAAACATATTTTAATTAATGTAAATCACAAAAAAAATAAAAACAATATTTTAATCATATACTTTATTTAATTGATATGTTTATTTAATTATACAATCAATGTATTTTAACTTTAACTTATGTATGCTTACTATATTTCTAAATAAATCATGTTACATATAAATTCTGTATGAGTGTAATATGTTTAATGTGAATCGCAAGGGACTCTTTTATCACAAATTAGGGGTAAATGTAATGATCAAACGCTGTTTCGTCTTTAATCCCTCTTCTTTCCCTATTGTCCACGTTTAATATAATACCTTAACTCTCGACTGTTACAGTCAAACACGTTTAGACGATTAAAATAGTAGTTCTTAACTTTTCAAACACGTTGTCAACAATTAATAGTGAGTGTATAGAAAACAATTTATTTTTTGATAGTCAACAAAACGACGATTATTGTTTGGACATATTTAGCAAATGTAAACAAAACAACAGTGTTTACAAAAATATATACAAACGTTTTACTATTGACTAGAGTAATCGTTTGTTTCAAAAACGGAGACACAAATCGAAATTTAGTTACGACTTTCAACTGGTTGTTCCTAAAGCATTATTGTACACAATTCTCATCAAATATCATGTGAAGTATGGTCACAACGGTTACGATAAGTGCGAAAAACTTATCAACTCGCTATATTGGTGGCAATTTATGCGAAGTGATATTCGCTCGTTTATTAATAAATGTTGTGTGTCAACAGTCAAAAGCAACTGCAAAACTCAATGTAAACAACCAATTGTTGTCAATTACATTTTTCAAGGTATTGAAAAGATAGCAGAACTAAGTGATGAAACGTTTGATACGGTAAATATGGATTGTTTCGGTCCGTGTATGAAAACCAATAATGGAAATATTTACGTTGTTACGCTTATTAATCGATTGACTCGTTATTTAATTGCTAAAGCATTTCCAGATCAAAAAACTTAAACAATATTACGATTTTTAGAAGTTGTATTAACATAACATTCAGTGCCAAAGAACCTTATTACCGATAGGCACGCGACATTCATGGGAGAAAAGTTTCAAACTTATTGTAAAAATTACGGTATAAGACATAAACCGACGTCATCGTATAACCCAACCGGGCATGGTAAAGCAGAGTCCGCAAACTATCGCGTAATTCAAAAAATGCGAAGTTTTTCGAACGAATACAATAAAGACTGGAACAGACATTTGGATTAAACCGTGAGTCACATAAATAATCAAATTAATTTGACTACAAAATATCCACTTTTTATCTGTTATTTGGCTACATATCGAAGATTGCGTTCGAATAAAAAATTCTATTGAACGTAAACATAGAAGAATGTGTTGATAGCGAAAACTATTTGTTAGATAACGAGAGAAAAGAAGCATCAATAAATATATTACAAGCAGAGAAGAAATGGGTGGTTCAGAAAATGTGATTTGATATGGCTTATTGATAAGTCTATAGTTCCAGGCGTGCACATGAAATACAGGTCTCCTTTTATCGGACCTTATGTTATTGCTGAAGTAGTTAATGAAGACAATTATCGAGTAATTTATATGCGAAAATAATGCAACCAAATACGAACAGGTAATTCTACTCTATTCAAATGGTATTATGGAGAAGTGACACGTTAAGCTAAGCATATTATCGATTTGGTAATTAATGGTCAATATTTACGCGACAATGATATAGCCAAAAATGCAAATGTGGTTTTATACGTTAAAGACTATGTAAATTTTAAAGCGTTGCAAGTGTTGGATAAAGTGCGTAACGAAAGAGCTGATAATTAATTACTGCGAAATGAAGAAAATTTAATTGAGAAAAAATTGGTTGCTAATAAATTCAATTTACCTCAATACCGAAAAACCGATTTGTAAAACGAAAAGAGGCAAAAAAGTTAAAAATAAGACCAATTATAAAGCGAAGCAGTTTGTGAAAACAAAAAAATCGAATAATAAAGCCGAGAAAGCAATAGTCAACAAACCTGTTTCTGACGAGTTATTTGTCAACAAAATTGACAACATCGCGATTAAATGCATGAATAAAGCGTTAAATAAGATTTAAAAAAATATTATGAGCATTATTTTGGGTCGCTGTCTGCGACCGAGTTCGAAATATTAAGATTATATATTGTATTAATTGTATTAACTAAAAACTCGATTATCCACATTTTATTTTAACAATTAAATTCACAGTTTATAACTTATTCAATAGTTTCATTTAAATTATTCATTTTAATGATTTAATTAACTAAATCATTAGTTTGGCATTTAACTAATAATTTTAATAGTTTAAATTATGCTTTAAGCATTTCGATATTATGGTTTAAAAATATGCAGTGATAGACTCAATATTTCGACACAGTTTTCAGATTTATTGCAATAGAAATTACAGGCAACAGATAATATAACAGCCATAACACCACAATAGTTCATTATTCATGTCATTTTATGTTTCACACATATTTTCGCTGTTTAGCAACAACTTTTTGTTTGTAAGGCGACACAAGAGACAAAAGTGCCGATACTTCAAACCAATACCCATTACATTAATCATTAAACCGTTCTTAACAATAAACAAGAACGGAACATTCATAGAGAGCTCACTTTCTTATATGTTAATGTATAAGAATGACACAAATATATAAGTTCTGAAACCAATATGGGCAAAGATAAAATGTATTTTTTAATCTAAGACATATAGCCCTAGACATAAGACTGCGGACACGAGGACGGACGGACAGACGGACGGACGGACGGACATACTCAAATCTATAAGCTAGCCTTTGTCCATACAAAGTGAGCTAAAAAATAATAGTCACACGTGAGTCTAGTCAATAATGCATAGTTAATTGAACCAATGAAATTTAAGCGATTATTTTATATATATAACAGAGACAACTGATTTAATTCAGTTTTATATTTTTGAGCATTTGATAATTTTTGTAATTGATTTTTGTTGTTAGTAAACAAACTTTGATCGAAAACGAAAACCATACGATCGAAACAATATACGTCTGGTTTGAGTATTATTTGTCGGCCGAAACCTAACAAATTGATTTGGAGTGTAGTGCGAGTTCTTCAAGAGTTAATTATAGTAGTGATTCTGTGAACCAAGAAGTGGTGCGAAACAATATAAATACTGATAAGTGTTTGCAGTCAACAAACCGATTTGTTAACAATAACAACAATTTACAGCAAGATTTGTTGATTAAAAAGAAATTGAATTTAGTATCGATAATAATTTAAGAAAAATTAATTATTGCGGAGTGTACTTCAAAGTCATCACAAGCATCTGCTGCCACTATAGTTGCGAACGCAAGTCACGAGAAATGTGCGGAAATATCAAAGTATTGGATCAGATCGTTTTTCCCGATTTGTGAAATAACGGCTGCAATTATTGTATCTTTGTATATAACAAGACGTCCCGATTCCTGTAAACAAATTTTACGATTTTAATAACGCGAATGAGTATTTACAATTGGTTCGGCTGAAAAGTGGATTAAGAAACGCGTTTCATTTTGCCCAAAGTAAGTCGGCGAACAGATCTATTTACAATGAGGAATTTCGGTCTTACTTCGAACTCATTTGCAAGGAAGCTAAAGAGGATGCTGTGGAGGCAACACTAGACGTTCAAATATTTCGATTCGATCGCACTGCGTTGTTAAAAAATGATTTAGTTATTCCGTTTATGCCTGAATTAATTTTGACCGAAATGGCAGGCATTTGGGGATTGGAACAGGCTGACACGTTCTCGGCTATACATCTTTATAGCGCGATATTTGACGAAACAAAGCTCAAAATTACCGATTTGATTTTAGAAGCTGTAAAATATTTGTATAACAAAAACACAGACAACGATTATATGTATACAGTGTCTGTTGTTTATAAGGAAGGTTTCTTCAACAAACACGCGGTTTTTTTCGATATTTCGTATGCCGATATTAGGGGTAGGCAACGAGGACTATCGATTTATAGCGCTGAATATTATGCATTTTGAAGATTGGAATTATCAGCTATTAATTTTATGTTGAAATCGAGAAACGACTTGATTTCTCCTATGTCTATTGATAAACAAAAACGTGTGTTTACTGTGAACAGTACGGATAAGAGCCTGTTTCAAACAGTTAGTTTGTCTCCGCGCGTTAGATTGCTTGGTATCCATTTAATCGCGTTTAACAGAAGATTGATAATTGATATTGAGGCTTTTAAACGCAAACACAGCAGCGGTCGAAACGTAGATTTGGATGGATTGTTTTATTTCGAATTGACAAAATAAGAGCGTGTGTTTTGTTATTTTATGTCAAAAAACGTTTCGTATCAAACAAATAGTTGCGATTAAATATATGTTGCTTCACGCGAAAATATGTTAGATTGGTAATCCAGAGATGGAAAAATTGAAGAACGCATTATTTTGCGGACTTACCGGCTGCGTCATACGCTATTTTTTTATCGGTATGATGAAATTGGATTGCGTTAAGCTTGACACTGGTGCGAAGATCAGATCTTTGTTTGATGTGCAGGCTTAATATAGTACGCCTAATATTAAGAAACCGACTCTTAAATTGTTTAATGAGAATTTTATTAAAGCTTTCCTTGAGTCGGTCGAGGTTTTGTTGAAAGCTATGTACTTCGATGACAAAAATCTTGTGTCTATTATACAAGATTAAATTATTCATGGAGTGAGCGATTCGAATCTGTTTAATAAATGGCATCTGGTTCAGGAAATTAGTTACAACGGTATCAATGCTATTTATGACTTATGAACTTATCCGTTGGCTAACCGCGCTATCGCAGCGAAACCCGAATTCGAGCATAATGTTTATAATACCGGTTCGGTTTATATTGACGAGTGCGATGAAATTTTTCGCTCGTTTCAATGAGTGAAAGAGGCGAAATTGGGCTGTAATGTTACCTTTGATGAAGGAAATAAAGAAAACGACAACACAAATGTGGCGAAGAAAAGCATTTCACTTCCGTCTCGCAAGGGTTCGAAACCGCTTAGTAAATGATTTGTTTACGTATGGCAATTTAAAATGTTTTTATTTCATTTCTTATTTAATATCGTTTTAAAAATTTAGACATTGTCTCAATTTTTTTAACTGGCCGTGGCCGTAAACTCATAGGTTACGCGCATTAACAGCAATTTTCAACTTTCATCATAACATTTTTTGTTTTATTATTAATAAATTCAAATTTTGTTTTTTTCTTACGTATTGTATTGGGGTTTCACCCAAAATAAGTATTTCGTAATTCACTCTGTTATTGAACGGTCGCAGACCAATTGTAACAAATTTTTAAATAAATAATTCAAGTTTAATCGTTTGTGATATAAAAACAAAATAGTTTGTAATTTTATTATATGTACTGTATAAGCATTGGAAAACTTTTGTCTTTTACTTTTGGTTAAATTAAAATAAATTACAGTTTAAACGAAACATTTTACGCAAAAGAATAATAAACAATTTACTTAATTAATAAAATTATAGTGCTTTATTCACAATGCTTAATTAAAACATTAGTGTACAAAGGATTATTGGATAATAGAATGTCAGGTCTGTTTATCATCTAAAGGTTAAACACTTCTTATTCAGAAATGTAATTTCAAGCAAATACGTTGACACTTTGTTAGAAAAAACCATACTTTATTAAAAGAAAAAGGTTACGACCACATTCCATTTTGATAAACACCGATTTATAACTGGTGTAAATAAATTGAAGAAACAAAATAGACACTGTGACTGTAAATTAGCATGTTATAGCTCGCCAAGACATGGAAAAAAGGAGTTAAAACCGGGAAAAAATTTAGCTGCGAAAAAAATCTTATAATAAACATATTTACTAGGTTAATTTCTCTTAATTTAAAAAGTAAATGGTAAAACTTTAACAATTAAAATTAACATTATTATATAACAAAAGAGAACTCAATGGTGAGTGAATCTTCAGTCATACAGACAGACAGCCAAATATAGTCAAATCTATAAAATAATTAAAATTTTAAGTCAGTTAAAAAATAATCTTTATAATCGCGGACATTCCAAATTACTTAAGATAAGAAAAAGAAATATTTAATTTGCTTAAAACTTTTGTTTACAGTTTTAATATTATTAATATAACTTGATATTAATATTTGTTATGGTGATTGTAGAAGTTTAATTTAGTGTTTTACTTTAATTTTGATGGGAATTATAAGTTGAAGTTCAATTTTAACATTTTCATGATTTAATTTAAAGGGTAAATGGATTTTATTTTTGTTTCAAGCAAAATGTAACTTAAGTTTTTTGATTTTAATATTAATTATTGATTCGTAATTAGTACAATATAGTTCAATTCGCAACAAACATAATTCATTCGTTTTCGTTGTTTTGGTGTTAAGATCCTTTTCTGTCCACTTCACGCTTCACTCTTCATCCATCCGTTTTCTTTTACACTCACAAAATATTCCCATTAGCCGAGTAACGCCAGTTGTCATCCAACCGTTTTTTTGGTTTTACACTCCCTTTATTTCTTCTTCTCGAGCCAATCAATATCCGCTCTTATCTCCTTCATCCATTTAAGCTATCTTTCTTTTCTTTTATTACCTTTCGATTTCCTAATGTTTAAATTATAGGTAAAGTTAATAATCTATAAAAATTAAATATTTTATAAATTTTCTATTAAAATGTTGATGTTCACTCTCTTAATTGTGAATCACTATTGAGCCAAATTCTTTCAATTAGTACTACAACAATAAAAATAAGATTGTTTTAAAATATTTTTTAAAATTTTACAAGTTTATTAATAATATTAAAAAACTAAACAATAAAAAATTAATTAAATTTTTTTAAATGCATTTTTATACAAAAAATGATATTCACTCTTTGAAGTCTGAAAAAATTTTATGAATTATAGATGACTATCTTTTAAAATTATAGATTTTATTTAGAAACTATAAACATTTTATAAAAACTATATTTTTTTAAGATTATAGAACTATTTTTACGATTTTCTCAATTTTTCCACTATTTTCATTTTTTCTCATTTTTTTATTTTAGTTTTTAGCATATTGTTAAATTATTGGGTGTTATTACTTATGTCTGATTTTAAAATAAAATATGTAACAAGGTAGCTAAGTGTTCGCAATTGTTGAAAATTTAAAAAAATCAGGATTATTCACTAAACTAATTAAATCGGCTCAATTAAAAATATTTTAATCAAAAGGAGTCCAAAACTATTTTTCATTCTTGATTTGAAATTCAATTTATCAAGTGTATTTTACATTTGCTTAAAACAAAAGTGATTATATTTTATTTATTTTAATATTACCATTTCCTTTTTTATTACAATTTTTAAAAATAGTTTAAAAAGTTTGTTTTACTTTTTTCAGAAGGTATTCATCAAAACTTCACCAAAACACCGGTATAAATATCGCTCCAATAGCTGATTAATTAGCTATTCCAATTTTTGTAACTTATTAGTGCATTCCAATAATATGATTTCTTTTTTGTAAAAGTAAGTCTTATCCTCGTGATTTGAACCCGAACAAAATATGCAACACAATTATTTTTTAATGTGTTGCGAATAATATTGTGTTTCTATTTGCCATTGATTATATTGTTATTGATTATAAGAAGCACAAGTTCTCAAAAGATTGAGATCTTTTGTTGGTTTATTCAACAAAGTATTGAAATTATCCAAATAAATAAGTTTGTTTATTAATATCTAAGTACTTATTTCTTTAATATCTAAATATTATAGTTAAACCTGACAATTCTTTAAAAACCTACCGAAACTACAAAATCATATCCAAACTTACTTAACCTACAAAACCTACCAAACCTACCGAACCTACTAAACCTACTTAACCTAACAAAACTTTCGAAACCAACCAAACCAACTAAACCAATTAAAACACCAAAATCTATAAAAACCCACTAAACCTAACAAACCTGTCCAAACATAATCAAATCTATATTCCACTTATTTAATCAATTTTATACTGATCAAAAGGTTCGATTGTTTTTTGATTTAGTAATTATCAAAAAAAGCAATTTCTGTTATTAAATCTAAAGGCTGTAAATAAGATTTAATTTGAATAAACTTATAGAATACTTTTTCTTTAATATATAGAAATGAAGAGAAAAATGAAAGGATTTCAATTTTGTTTTTATAGTAACTGTGGGATTTAAATAGTATTTTTATAATAACTGTGTTATTTAATATGGATAATTTTATTTAGCTTATAATGAACTTAATAAAGTTAAGCGACATAACTAATACTTTTTCTTCAGAGTTTTTAAATAGAATTTCACAACTCGATTTCGATTTCAATTTCAAATATGTGTAGTTAAAAATTCAGTTTCTATTATTAATTAAACAATAAGTTCTTATGCATTTCAGTTTCAGTCCACATAAGAGCCATAAACTAGATATGACAAAATTCAATAAAATAAATTCACTCTTTTAGACAATTTGCTACAATGGGAAATATAAATATCAAAAGAAACAAACTTAAAAAGTCAAACAAAATATTATTGTATTTGAAAAGTATTTTAAAATTTTTAGCTCACAATGTTTGGTAGTCCGTAGAATAATCAGAAAATGAACAGATCTCGTGCAATAATAATCAAAAGAGGGCTATACATGGGTAAAAATGATTATATGTTGGTCAAATTTGGTGAAATTCGAATTAAAATCGGATCACAAGTATTTAATATAGGTTACAAAAGGGTAATAATTTAGTGTCATGCGTCGTTTTATTGTGTCTAAAAAAAATTTTAGAAACACGTCGACAGCTGAACTATAAATGATTAAAATTATTCTAAACCCTCACTGTAGAATTATATATATTAATGTGTTAAAACAACATGAAAATATTTATTTCAATTATATTTATCAAAAGTTTTGTTAAAAAGTTAAATTAAAAAACTTAGCAAAAATAAAACTAATTTTAGGCTTAAATTAAATGCTTTTATTCAAAAACTTTAAACTAATGCAAATAAATATCTATTCACTTTAAAATTATATGAATAAATTTGAGCGCATTATTAATTTTCTTTCTTGTTTTTTTATTTGAATTCAATAAGCAAAAACTTGAATGATATTGATAAAACAAAGTTACAATTCACTTTTAGATTTGCAAAACAATGCTTATCTTATGTAAAAATTAATTAAAATTAGCAATTATCTTAACAATTGATAAAAAATGGTTTATTTACTACATATGGGGTTAATGAACGTAACAATTGGGGTCTGAAACCAATTGAGTTTTATAATCAAAGGCTAAGCTCCTACCATTATTAGATATTATCCGTATTATAGTAACGATTGGAGTTGTTGCTTGATCTGCATTGTTTTGTTCTATAGTAATCTCTCAAAATCACTTGCAGAGACAAAGATAAATTTTAGAGATTTTTATGGTTAATGATTTGATATCCATGTTTGACTTTTATTTATGTTGTGCACCACAGTTTACTTGGCAATGTTTATCAAAAATAAAAAAATCTATAATGAAGAAATATTTTTGGTTACCAATAATACGAAAACTAAATACTATAACTTCAAACAACTATAGCACAATCTGAATTATTTTAAATTAGAATTAGATCTGATTGAACGGTTTACTAATGTTCATTCTTAGTTTAGATATAGACTAGATAACAACAAAACTGTTCTAATAAACAAATTAAGTCGTGTATCAAAACGTGTTCTAGTAAAAAACGCGTAACACCAAAAGTTAGTAATATTTGACCTAATATAACCATTTGTGACCGTATTTTCTTTTAATTTTGATACAGATTATACGATGTTTTGATACAATTAATGCCAATTTTGAACATGTTATTTCCAATTTATTCATTTTTGATTGTCTTTTGACAACTTTGGTCTTTTTAATGCATTTTTTCCTTATTTGTAGCATTCGAACTTTCAAACAAAAAATCCGCAGAACGATCGAC
>JAQIXJ010004684.1:0-10426 GCA_034700185.1 Phthiracarus laevigatus | reverse complement strand
TTTATGCAGAGCTGAAAGTTTCAGACTTATCTCAAGCTTTAGGCTTAGGCTTCAAAATATTTTATAAGCTTTGGCCAGCCTTTTTCCTAACTTTAGGCTTAGGCTCTAAGCTTAAAATAAACAAATAATTTTTAATAAAATGTTTCAATGTGATGTCCAATACTTTTTAAATAGTACTTTAAGCATTATATTATTGTTTTTCACTATCTGGTTAATTTTTCAACCGAATTTACAGTTTAATGTGAAGTATAGTCGGTTACTAAGGTCATAAAGGCTAATTTTGTTGAATCTTGTAGACTTATGCTTTTTAAAAATTCTTTTAAATTCTTAGCCTAATATTAAGTTAAGTCTGCTTAAAGTTTCATCTTATTTCAAATTATTTTATAACTTACTTCGAAACTCACGTATATGGAATTGTGTATTCTGACCTGTTGTGCGCACTGCATGTTAGTTAATGGATTTTATCCGCTTTCTTGTTATGGGAATCTAGGTTCACATTGCTAAAATGGCTGAAATAGACCGTAAGCATGGTCACTAATAGTCTAACTAAAACATACGTTACAGACAGATATTATGACATTATCGATATTGTTATTTTGAGTCATTTTCAATCTTTACAACATAAGTTATCATAAACTTTTTAGAATCATAAAAATTTATGAAAATTTCCAAAGAACTCAAATCAGCATAAATAAAAGAAACAGAAAAAGAGTTGTAAGCACTGACAAAAATTTATTTGGATTAATTTTAATTTATTGAATTTTAAACATTATTAATAAATAAAAATTACTTTTCTCCCTTAATTATCCTCTCGTGAAAAGTTGTAAATTTAAAAAATTTGCCAAAATAATATTATAAATTATTTTATTTTTAAAAACTTAGTAAATAGCTTCATCTATTAATGTTTCCGAAGCATTGAAATATCAATAACCGATCTTTCTAGAATTCATTTGTTTTCGGCATTTACTTCAGCCACCGATACCTACAAAAATAAACTATCCGCGATTAGGGTGAAGAATTTATTTTATGATTTACTGCACATAACTTCTGCACTAGAAAAAAGGATATCCATACTGACGCAATGTAGTTGAAAACATTAGGATTAAAATAATTAACTCGTTAATCTCACTCTTTATGTTTTATAAGATCTTTATATTTTTCCAGTTAAAAACGCATAACATATAGATATTGTTCGTGTTTCAATTTACTTCGTTGAAAAATTTATAAAAACTGATTCATATTTTTTCTATAATTAATAATTCTAAGCTTTAAAATATTTTAAAGAAAAATCTGATTTTTTTAAGCTTCTAAATATTCTTAGTTGGTTAAAAGAGCAAACTGTGACTAACAGTGTACATGCGTGCTACAACGAATCTACTTGAATGCAGGAATCACTGATAGTATGGTTATTTAATTGGTAAATTAGGTTATTTAAGAGCACTTAAGATTTCTTGAAAACGATTATCAAAGTAACGAGGTCACATAACGGAATTTGCGCTAATTAATGTTAGTTTGTACCAGCACCTGATTTTATTTGGTTCCACCATAATCGAAATATTCTCAATTATTCTTTGTACTATTCATTTACTACAAAGTTTTTGATTTTGTTATTGTGATCGTTTATTCACGTGTACGATACTAAAACGTTTTCTATAGTTGAGACTCACAAGAACAAATATAAAGTTATACTTCAACAAGAGGCAAAAATAATCAGAAAATAAATAAATAGTAAATTTTAATGATCTACAATGTACTTTATAAAACCATAATATACAAACTTCACGAAAAAATATTTCCAATATGTAAATAGATTTGTATTAATCGAAGGGCTCAACAATACTTAAGTAAATTTTTAAAATAATAATTGTTATTTTAATTAAAGCAAATAATTATGTTCTGAAATTTAAGTACTGTTAACATTACTGTGATAGGGAATAATCTTGATTACAGTGAAAAACGCGAATAAACAAACGAATATTGTTAACAAAGTAGTTAATATAGCAAAGTTAACGCTAGTTGAAAACAATCCGCCACATGTTAAACTTGGAATATTTGAGAAAGTATTTTTTATGTGCCATTTGAACTAATATATAAAAATCTTTTATTACAAAAAAATATATAAACAGTTTTACTTACTGTTTCAGAATCCTGATGGCTAATATTGTCAATTTCCGAAAAGTAACCAACTTTTTCAACAAATAATTTTGTAGATTTTTGTAATTCAAATGGTATTTGTATTGCTTTATATAAAGAAATCGATAAAATTAATATGTTTTCCATGATTGCAATAGGAAATATGAATATTAAATTGACGTTTAGTTGATTATGCGTATATAATTGCCAAATTTGGTTTATTGACATTAAAATACGAATGAATGATACAATAATAATTAGTTGCACATAATATTTAATACTGTTATCAACAAATTTTATATATTTCTGGAGTCTTTCGTAATTCGATAAATTAGTATTCAAATTATTTCTGAAGTTATAACCGGTAATAAATTGCGATAAAATGATATGTTTATAGTTATTACATTCTGAGTACAATAAGTGGCAAACAATCCATAACTGAGTAATGAAGTAATATCGAATACAATTAATGATAAAATTAGGGAATAATGTAGGTACTATTAAGTTTGACACGCCGTTAATCCATGTATTTGAATTGTTTAGTATGAATGGCTGCAAAATAGAGAACACCGCTGAAAGTAAGAAGTTATTGATCCAGCTAAAATGTAGATTCGATAAAAGTGATACGGAATTATAGTGCAAGGTTGTAGAGTCAGCCAAGTTTTTGCTATTTTTATGTACTATTTCATAGAATTGAAATAGCTCTTGAAAATTTGAGCGAAATTTTAATACATATGTGGCGTAAAATATGATACAAGATATAACAAATCCAAATATTGTCTCCTGATAGAGATACCACGGATATTCGTAACAATAGATAAGCAAAAAACAGTAGAACAGAATGCTAATTAATGACAATATAAATAAATACAAGTGATGCTTTGAATCTTTCAAAAACGAATAACTAGACCACCATTTATCGAATGTTAAGCCGACATCCATTAAAGAGTTTCTCTCAGTTTGACTAATAAGAATATGTGAATCCCCTCGTATTTCTATGAATTTTATATTTAATTTTTTCAATAATTGTTATTTATATTAAAAATAGAAATTTTTTAGCTCACTTTGAAGAGTCAAAGTAGAGCTTATAGATTTGAGTATGTCCGTCCGTCTTTCCGTCCGTCCGTCCGTTCGTCCTCCTGTCCGCAGTCCTAGATTAATTAAGGCATTTCTCAGATTTATTATATATAGAAAATGATTTGGCATTTTTCAGTTTTTGCTTAGAAACTTATACATTTGATAATTAAGTAAGCAATAACATAAGAAAAGTGAGCTCTATATGAATGTGCCGTTCTTGTTATATTTTACTTTCCATTAATTAATAAATTTATTGTTTGGCTACCTAAAATAATTATTTATTATTCTCTCTTTTAATGTTATAAATTGAAAAAATTAATGTTCGATAAGTTATAGAAATGAATTTAATTTAAATGTATAGAAAAATTTAGTTTAAAGTATCGTAAATATCTTTTTGCTTTATATTTCTATATACTTCATTGTAGATATGTTTATTTAATGCACAAGTCACAAATATTATATATAAAATATATAAAAAATGCAAACCAATCATAAAAAATTTATTCATATCAGTTTATGTACGGTAATTTCTATCATTTTGTAATAACATTCAAACATAATCTGCTTTATGGATGCAAGATTCAAGCCTATTAGCTGATTTTCTAACTAGTTATAATTAAGTCTAGAAATGGGTTAAGAAATAACAATATTTATTTCTGGTATATATATTTATGCACAGAATACTATAATATTTATGTTTTAAATCTCTTGTTTATAAATTATATCTTAATAAACTAAATTTGAAATTACCGCTACTAATGTTGGTCGTAAAGTTAGTTTCGTCATCGAAGAGTTTGAATGGATTCGAAGCCAAAGTATTTCTAACAACTAATGGAAAATCTTGTTAACAAAACTTCAAATAATTTTTATTATCAATCGCAGTTCATTATTTATTAGTATCATCTTGTTTCAAGAACATCGATTTTCGAAATTCTTACGAAAAATTTTGTTAATAAACTGATTTAAATTTATTTTATTATTGAGATTGCATCAATACCAGATGCTTTATTATTATGTCTTAAACGGTTTAAAAAACATCTAGTTAAATTTTTAAAAAAATATGTTAGTATCATAAGAATCTATTACAACTATAAATATTTTTTCAAAAACTCAATAAATCAAACATTAGAAGTATTTTTTTCATCCTCATGATATTTAATCAAGTATCAAGAATGTTTACAGGTATGAAATAGTTCTTAAACATTTTAATGTATTTACTTTGTTTAACTCTTTATATTCCAAAATTTCCAATAAAATTGAATTTTTTAAAAAATATGATTAAGAAAAAAAGTACGATAAAAATATCATAAAAAACTTATGGGGCGAATGTGTAAGTATATTTTAAATTCAGTATATAAAACATATGTATCCAAAATGTAAAGATTTGAATACATTTGATTAAAAATAACTTGTATTAGACAACACATATTAACCGGACATAGATGTTAAAAGGGATCTTTTAGATCGTAAATAAAAAAAATTATATTTATAAATTATTTTGAAATAAAAATTAATGAGTTAAAACAAATTTCTACTATTGTTAATATTTGCGGTTTATTATTTTTATAATAGGTTTATCTGAATGTTAAAAAATAAATTATTGAACGGATAAGATGTTCTACCTCAAAAATTAATTTAAAAAATGAAATCTTTGTTTGCTCTATTTTAATTTGCAATACAACTGAAAAAATTGAAACTTACCGCTTTGAATTTTAACATTATTCAAGTTTATCGTTTTTAAAGTAAATTGTAACTTTGAATGAAGAATAAATGTTTCTTCCATTGAATTTACCACGTAATTCTTTAATGGTTTCAAAAAGACATTTCCTTTCAAAACTTTAATTTTAAAATAATAGTTAGGTTTTCCAAATGCAATATTTAAATGTAAATATGGCGATGCAGCTATATCAACCAAATGTATGAACGACTCATGAAATACTTTTTTTGCGTAATCAAATTTAAAATGATTATCGATACTTCCACAAAAAAAGAGGCTGCCATCAACAGATAACATTAAAGTATTAAATCTTCCGCATATTATTCGGTTTATTACAGGTAAATTTAATAAAATTGTTGGTGTACGAATTTTATCAATATTTTTGAAGCCTAACTGTCCAAAACTGTTATCACCCCATACATATACGTTTCCGTTTTCAGTGACAGCAACTGAGTGATCAAAACCGCACGAAATTGAGCTAATCTTGTAATAGGCAAATGATGAACACAACAAAACATATGGTGTCAATTGATTTGTCAAGCTTTGATTACCGATTTGCCCAAATTTATTTCGTCCAATTAACAATATGTTTCCATCTTTGGTTAAAATAATTGTATGAAAATACCCGCAACATATATCTATTACGAAATGACTTTTTATAGCTTCAATCAAAATTGGATTTTCACATTTATCTGTATTTCCTAGTCCTAATTGACCAAAATTATTGTCACCCCAACTGAAAACAGAACCATTTTCAGTGATTGCAAAATAATTAGTATAACTTGAACTAAATTTAGTTACTCTTTTGCCACACAAATCACGCAATAATTTAAATTCAGTTTTAGAATTAAGTGTTAAATAATAATAAACAAAGTCATTGTCAGTAACAAATAATACTTCGTGCACAAACGGTATGTAGAATAACTTAAATGTTTTTACAAGTTCTTTTATTTCATTTAATATATCAAATCTTTCCGTAAGTGACATTTTAATAAATGTTTTATAACTGTTTTACTCTAAATCGTGTAGAAATGACAAAAAAATCAAATAGCTTAAATAATAAAATTTTATTACTGTACATTATAGTCATGTCAGGAATTTTTATTATTTTATTGTTCGTTATACAATTCATGTGCGATTACATAAAAATAAAGGTGTGATATTTGAGAATAATCATAATTTAAAAACAACCATTAAAACCTCCTTAATTTTTATCTCAATAAAACTGTGTTATTGGAATTGCAATGTGTTTTTGACTGTAGACTTTTTTAGTTAATAATTATAACGCAAAAATGAACAAATTTGGGGCTAAATTCGATCAATACTTTAATAATAGCAACGCAGGTCTTTACTTGGGGCAAAATATACTAAAACATTTTGGACAATGGGTCAAATCTATCACAAAAAAGGTCAAAAATGTTTAACATCGGGCATCTATAAGTAAATTTTGTTGTAACTCGTCTTACTATTTTTACTAAAACACGTTATGACACTCGCCTAAATGTCTCTATAAACACAATTTCGATCTTTTCTTGTCGACATCTAAACAAATAAATAAAAATATCCTTAACACTCACTGATGTACTATTTATAACAGTGTTTTGAAACTCATAAAAATATTTAGCAAAAAAATAATAACTAAGAGTTTTGCAAGTTTAAAATTAAAATCACAAAAATGTTAATAAACAATATAGTATGTATTTTGGCGTAAAGGTAATGTAGATATTTGTAATTCACTAAAATATTGCACATATCTATTGACTTAAAACATATTTGATTCGAAGTGAGCTAATAACTATTGTTGATTTATAATAATAATTCAATTTCCCTAACATATAATCAAAATAAAAGTTATTGTGACCTAAAAAGTCTTATTAATAATAAAAAATTAAATCTTATAAGGTTTGAAAAAGAGTGAAAAGTTATTTAAGTATACAAGGTTAATATATTTAATACTTAATTAATATTTAGCAAAAAATAAAAAATTCAGTTATTTTAAATAGCAAGCTATTTGATTTGTTGCTTAAGTAGATAGCTAGTTAAATTAAAATATAATAGTTTTTAAAAGTTAATTTCATGTTTAACCAAGATTTTGTAACTCAAACTTCAAGAAATAACAAATGATTAAAGGGTTTTGATTTACCAAAAATACCATCTCTGGTTAAGGTTTAATGCATATGGATTTAATTGCTAAGAATTATAAAAAAATCTTTCGACATGACGTTAAAGTAATAAAATGTCTGTAGTTAATAAATTAAAAGTAAAGATTTTTATTCGATCCCGAGAAAAAATTTAAACTGATGTCGTGATCATTCTTATTAAAATACCAATAAAAACAAATTAAATCGGCTATTATATTTGTTTTTCTAAAAGAATATAAGAACAAGAACGAAAAATTCATAGAGAGCTCACTTTTCTAGGATAATGCATATTTAAGTACCAAAAATAGAAGTTTCTAATCCAAAATTAAAAATGAAAAATCACTTTGTTAATAAAAGAAATATGTGAAATCCCATTATTATAAAACTTACCACAGACAGACGGACGGACAAATGGACAGACATTGTCTAAAGATTTTAAGATTTTTTTATAAAATTGAGTTAAAAAGTAATAAAATTTTAATTTTAATTATTTAATTAAATATGGACACCCATGAGCTACCATCTGCTATTAAGCATAATCATAACATTCATAAATATATACATACTTAATCTGAATATACTATTATCAGTCAGTTTAACAATTATATTTTATACTTATTATGTAATATTCTATGCCTGTTATATATTATTTCCCAATTTACTAGTTTTTAGACTAAATTTATAGTTGAAAAACATTAGGAAAACCCATTAGTCAAACCCACTTTTAATCCATAGAAGTAATGTATACTTAGTTACAGAATTATATTATTAAGAGGTATTTAAAACTTAATTTTGTACGAAAATGTTTGTATTTGAAGTAGAACTTGAAAAAAAATATTTAGAACTGGTGTTTCACTATTCCTTGTTTAAATAAATTAAAGCAGAGCTTATGATCTTGCATTGATGGAATTTTACGCTATTATAAAATCCAAAGTGGAAAATTCATTAATGCACACATTTCTTACTACGTTAAAATGTGAGCCATAAGAAATTTATAAGTTTAAAAAAGTACACAAAATAAAACCTTTTTATGTTTCATCGAAAAATGTTTATTAACATTATCTTAAAAGTTTATTACATTTACATCAATACACATGATTTTTTATTATATTATACTTCACTATATACTTCATGTGTGATAAGTTATAATGCTTAGTAAGTTGTAAGTAAACGTTCATTTTGATTACAAGTATAAAATATAATTAACTAGTAAAATTGTTCTTCTACTCTAAAATTAGGTCAAGAAAAATCATTGCAAAGTAAATAAGATTCCTATTTATAATGAGTTATTGAATTCATATGAAATGTTTTAGTGAAAGTTTTTACTCGTTTATTCCTAATTTTAAATGTAAATTAATGTCTTTAACTTTAAACAACGGAAATTACTATCTGTTATTTCAAGAAATAGATTACATCGGTGGTGGAAGTTTTGGTTTTGTTTTTAAAGTTAATTTGAAATCACGTGATGCAGATTACTTCGCAATTAAAAAAATACCAGCCAATGAAATTGAGATAATAGACAAGTTAAAAGAGGTTTCAATTCTCAAAGAATTAGATAGTAAATATGTCGTCAAGTACTTTAGTCACTGGTTTGAAAATAATTATTATTTGCCAAACTATTCTTTCAACGATGTCTTAAAAAAGCTTACAGTTATAGGCTCGAGTCAAAACTTATTTCGAATGGATTTAAATTACATTTTGCATATTCAAATGCAATTATGTGTTATGTCAATGAAAGAGGTCATTGAGAAGCTGGAACTTTTTAGAATTGTAATTAATAATAAATCGTACGAATTAACCCAAAATGGGTATTTCATTGCATCTGAATTATTTTTGCAAATACTTGAAGGTTTAAGCTTTTTGCACGAAAAATTTATTGCTCACAGAGATTTAAAGCCGGCAAACATACTGATTTCATTCGAAAACGAAACACAATTTGTTAAAATAGCTGATTTTGGTTTAGCGACATCGCTTGAAACTGAAGACCGATCATTGACTTCAAATGTTGGAACTCATAAGTATAGGGCACCAGAAGTAGATTTTGGAATATATGACACCCGATGTGACTTATATAGCGTGGGAATAATTGCACAGGAATTGTTTAAATTCACACTTAATGAGTATATTTTATTAGATATTAGTATCAGACTAGCATTGTATTAGACTTGTAAAATTTTGATACCTAATCCTACCGGAAACTTACAGCTTTGAATCCATCAAGAACCCGATTCAAATGTGTTGAACCTGAGCTGATCATATTTTTATTGGTACGAAAATTTCCCGAATAATTGTAACGGAAAACACAACCTTGTTTAAAAATTGTGGTAACATTGCGTCGAATTATTAGTTAATTATAACTATTGTTTTAGTCTTAAAAATGACCAAAATTTGCTGAAGGTTATATCAGAAGTCGACTTGATCGGCCAATTTTGACGGATATGTTACCTTAACCCAACTTTCAAGTTTACAAGTTTTCTTAACCATCCGTTTACAAGTCTAAATTATATCAAATGATGCGACTTTAATCAATCTGTTTATTAATAAATTAATTTTTTTTATTTTAGTGACTCTAATGTGACTGAAGAAATGAAAGTTATTTTAAAAATAATCGATAATTTAGTCGAATTTAAGTACAAAAACCGTAAAAGTTGTGCTGATATTTTAAAAGAAAAATTAAAATTTTTATTATTTAATTATTCATACTATTCGTTTCAACAATTTTTTGAACTATTTTAATTTAAACTAGTTGAAACCCGCTTCGCGTGGTAATAGCAATATTATGCCAGTATAACGTATTAAATTGTTTTAAATAAATTTTATATTATTTTAATGTCTGTTATTTTGTTTTTGTTGTTGCATTTCACACTAAAAATTTTGCGCAATAAGTAAAAAGTTTTTAGTAATTGTTAGGAAACGTTCAGAATATTAGCTGATTTTCCTTTTGTAGGATAATGTGACAGAGAGAGGGAGAGAGAAATATGAAGTGATTAATATATAACTGGTTTGAAGCCCGCTGTAAATAACATTATTATGCCCGTAGAAGGTTTTATATTGTTGATATTCTCGTTTAAATAATTTTAATTTCTGTTATTTTAATTTATTATTGCATTTCACACTTAACCTTTATAGCGCAATGCAATAATAGGTTAAAAGTATCAGATATTGTTATGTAACGTTCGTTAAAATAGCTGATCTAAATATTGTAGGAGAACGTGACAGAGAGAGAGAGAGAGAGAGAGAGAGAGATCATTATTTTAATACTAGTAAATACCCCGTTCAAGAACGGTTAAAAATATTCTCGATTGATAATGATTGGGTTTCACTATTAAAGTCATGTAATTCGTTGTCATCCGTATAA
>JAQIXJ010004683.1:0-10426 GCA_034700185.1 Phthiracarus laevigatus | reverse complement strand
AGAACATTCCAAATGGACTTTTGAGTAATTGTATTTGGTTGATACCATTAAAGAGTTTAAAGAGATTATGATATTTTAATAATAGTAAATAAACTGATTTCTTAATCAGCAAAAACTCAAAATCTAACGAAAATATGAATAAACTCTATAATTATAATGAATTCTTAACTTGAATTTTCACGCTTTTATTGAAATTAAGAGATTTTATACTTTATAATAATAGATAAGGATTTTACTGATATCTTATATGATTAAGAGATTTGCCGATTGCTTTTAAAAAGTGGTTTGCGCTTAGAAAGTTAATTCTAATAATTCTGAAAATATTTCGGGCCAAAAATAGCCGGATAGGAGGCGTTTAACGAAAATTATCTTATGTAATTGAACGGATTTAGAGCCGAATTTTCACTTTTTGGTGGCATTTATCTTTTTTAACTAAATATCTATTTTGAAACCAGTTTTAAATTAAATAATGCAAAATTATAGTAGAATATTCATCTTTCGAGCTTATTTAAAAATTTTAAACTTTTGAATCTTCGCAGCACAAAACTGAATTTTTATAAAATTTTTATAAAAATAATATTAAAGAAAGAAAGAAAGTAAGTAAGGAGAGAGGAGAGAGGAGAGAGGAGAGAGAGAGAGAGAGAGAGAGAGAGAGAGAGAAGATTAACTAAAGTTAGATGCTTTGATCGTTTCGTTTAGAATTAAATTAATGTAATTCAATTCTGTTAATATAGGTATTAAACTTAAAACAATTAGATTTATGATAATTTATTAGATATGATTATTTTTTTCTATTGTTTATTTCAAAAATCCTAGATTCTTGAAAATGTTGCGGCCATACTAAAAATGATAAGTTATACGAGTTTTGATTTCATCAATTGGTGAGAGTTAATTACAATGGTTTTGAATGTTAAGTTCGACGCCGTTGTCGGCATTGAGTAAAAAGTGGAATAGCGATATGAAACTAAATCCAATGGATAGCCAATGCGCTAATATGTTCTGTAATTTTTTGTGTCTCACTATTAACTCATGCATATCTGGTTCTAAATTACACCCTTTCTATCGTAGTCCGGTTTTATACGGCCAAAAGCACAATACTTTATAGCTTAAAAAAACTGAAAGGCCATTACATTTGTTATTGAAAAACGAATCCTACAACCGTGAACATGCATCGGATTTTAGGATTTATTGTGATTACAGTACATTACAGTACTGAAGGTGAAGTGGGAGGTAAGAAATAGTTAACAAACTTTTGATGCTATACTACAAAACCGATTGTTTATGTGTGTCGCGGCATTATATAATTTTTGCATAAGCAATAATGAAGCACTTGAGTAACAAAAAAAAAGAAAACACAGTCGCATAAAATCTTCTTTTTATTCTATTCAATAATTTCATTCTACAAGAAAACTAATCGTTCTTCATAGCAGTGTATGAAATTATAGGGAACTTTGCGATAGTTTTAGGTGAGAGAAATGTTTACGAACTTGTTCTGAAAATGATTGTCAGAATAGACTGCCATTATTGATGATGAATGTTCCTCATCACCCAATGTCAGTCTCGACTCTATCAACCAAATTATTAGCTATACTTTTTTTTGCTTCACATTTTTTATTTATTTGAAGCAACCAGTAAATAATTAATTTTTAAAAATTATTATATTGAGTTCTTTTGAGTGATTATTAATATTTTGATAAAACTGTGCGCGAAACCAAAAACCAAAAACTTTTTACTTTAGGTTTAGCAGAAAGACTGTTGTCATTATGCTTATAGACCTAATGTAATCTTACCGTAGGCTATATGCTGACTTTGAAACTCTAACTGATATGCTTTACAGTTAGAACTAGGATGACATAATGCTCATTGTTTCCAAGAGTCTCCCGTATTTTCCATTAAAACATACCGGCTTTCAGAAAATTTATTAGAAATTTAACATTATAACTTCCGGTCATAAGTTAGTATAACTTATCTCTCTATGTGGAAATATTGAAAATATAGAAATTCTCCCGGTTTAGCCTAAAAACATATATTCACCTTTATTAGAAAACATACGAAACTTAAGTGTTAGGCTAACTTTTTAAGCTTTATAAAAATTATTATAAACTTGAAAATTTTAGTTTAAACCAAAAATGAAACTTAAACAGTTTAAAAAAACAAAATTTAGGAAAATTTTATAACAACAAGATCGATACGGTCATAATTTCTGACTTTGTAAAGTTATTTTAAATTATTTTTATTGGAAATTCTGTTATAAGTTATACAGTAAAAAACGGTATATGCCACAGTAGCCCTTGTTCTATAATATTCAACCCCCATTAGTGGCAGATGCCCACTGAAAATCTAGATCAAACAACTTTATTGACGCTCATTAGGGACAGATGTCACTTAAGTTTTGAATTATATTGTTATATTAACTAGAATTTTGACATTTTTAACCTGAATATTTAGCCAATTTTAGCCTGAAATTTCTTACTATCCTAAAATAGCCACAAAAAAATTTTAACCTGAATTTTGACCCTATTTGTCTAACTTTGCCTATTTTGACCATTTTGCGCCTAAAATAACTTAATTATGGCTTAATAGCGGCAGATACCACTGAAATTTTTACCCGATTTTTAACCATGTTTACCGTATTTTCCCCATTTTTATACTATTTTTTGACAATTTCGACCCGAATTTTTCCTGATTAACCCGATATTTGACTATTTGGACAAGATTTTCCCTCATTTCGACCTTATTTGTAGCCTACTTGACGCAATAATTGTCTATTTTGACATAAAAATCCCTTTGTTAAAATAAGAAATCGGTTTAAATCCCTTTACATATTAATATTAAGAACAAAATCACTTAGTTAACATAAAGTTTGCACTGTCGAACAGACGGCGGAATACCCAAATCCATATATCTGAATTTTGCAAAGTCAGTTAAAAAAACTTAAGCAATGGCTCTAAAAAAATTAATTTTCTGATGTTTTATTTATACTTATTTTTTTAGAAATTTGGTTTTTAGACCCGACAGGTTTCTTAGTCAACACATCTCTAATCTGAAGGCTTGTGATCTAGGCTTAAACCTTAGTCTTTAAAAAATGAGATTTAGTGATTTTTAGCCTTTTTTTCATAAGCCTAAGGTAAGCCATATAAATGAATTTCCCATTCTTATTGAATATTTTATTATTCATCTCCAACAAAACTCCAATAAAGTTTAACAATTTTCGGTAAAAGTGTACTTTAATCGGGAATTAATAGAATTTTTCTCAATAATAGTGAAAAAATAATTTTTTAAAAAATCAATGAAAAAGGAAAGCCAACAACAAAATAATTAAAAGACTTATAATTAATTGGCTATATAAAACTCTAATTCAATAATTTTCGTGATGTATCGGAATTTTAGTATGCTAATGATTTTTTTCAATATAATTTTATATTTTCTTTGTTCTGCATATTAATTTTAGGATCGCGAAAGAGTGGACGCGTGATTACTTACGTTAACTGAAGAGGAGAGCTAATCTAATGTTCAATTAAACAATTTGGCAATACAAAATATTACGGATCATTAAATATAATGACCGAATCAAATACATTTTTTAAAATACAAAAAGGACAACAATTTATCCAAAGTATAAAATTTCATAAAGCGGAAATTACTTTATAGCATATGTTTATTAAATTTAATTGTTGGTCAATAATATAAAAAGCTATCACTTAAAATGCACTTCTCTAAGTAAAATTCTCTTACCAATTTTCAAACTCCATTCAATTCGCAACAAATAATCTAATTCTAAAATTTTATTCTAATTTTCTCAAATAAACTACCATTCTTTAGCTACATTGGTAGGAGTTGGAGTTGTATTTCTAACCTCAAATTAGAAATCCAATATGATTCAACTTTAGGTTCAATTTAGAAAAATTTAATTAAAAAATAAATAATTCTCAAGTATAAAAATCAACAAACATTGTTTTCTGAAAAACTAAGCACTCTGATAAATTGTAAATTTTAAGGTGACTTGTAATTTTTAAAACTTTTTACCAAAATGATCAGTTTTTACTACTATAGTTTAAATTAAATTTAAAATTTGTTTAAACCGATTAAGGCTGATTATAGATATATTAATTAAAAAGTATTCATTTGTGTAAATCAATTTGTTCAGCATTAGTTTGCGCAGATTGAAAAAATATTGCAAAGTTCAAAATTTCTGGGAAATAATGTCAATCAAAACTAATGATTTCTTGTGATCAAAATGAAAAGTAAATGAAATTTGTCCAAAAAAAAAAGTTTTGGAAAATTTTTAAAAGTCAAAATGGTAGATAAGGTCCATAATGTCAGATGAACATGAGCATCTATTTTGAAAAATCTTAATGCAATAATGATACACTTGTTCAAATTTTAAATAACTTTAAATTTACTTTTTATGCTTTAAAGAGTTCTTAATTTAAGTTTTTATTTTAACAAACATTTTGATATTAACCGAACCTAATCTTTTTAATTTTAAGGGGGAATAACTGAAAGCATAATAAATTTTAAAAAATTCTGAATTCTAAGAAATTAGTAGAGATGCACATTTTAACCGGTTAACTCTTGTCTTTAAGTTTAGAGTTAAAGTTAAAATTAAGAAATATTTTAACTCAACGGGTTAAGAAAAAATTGGGAGTTTACCGGTTAACTCGAGATCAAATATCTTTTATTGAATTATTGCTTATAAATTATTATTCACAATAAAATATATATCGTCTAAACTTATTGTGTTACAAGTATTGCATACATGAGTGAATTTTGTATATACTGTATACTAATCATTTATTTTTACATTTTAGTCTAACATTAGCTGTTGGGATTGGTCTGCAAAATTAATAAATTCATTAATCTTCTCTTTAAAAATATTTCCTAATTAAAAAGGAGTGAATCTATAATTTTAAGTGAAAAAATTGATTCAAAATTAAGATTTTTAAATGAAAAATCATTTGATAAATACCTTATAATTTGCTTAAGTTGAATTATCGAGTTAACTCAAGTTAAATTTTTCTTAACCGGTTAAAGTTAACAAAGTTCTTAGTTTAGGTTAAAAAATATTCAAAAGTTAAACAAAATTCTTAACTTTTGACTTTTGTGCATCACTAAAAATTAGCAATAGAGTTTGACAATAGAGCAAAATTCAAGTTTTTAAATTGACGTTAACTTACGAGTTTAGCTAAAGTAGTTAATTACTTGATATTAAGATTTTGTAACCTAATTTGACTGCAATTAGTTTGGCCATCTCTAAATGAGAATAACTCAGGACATTTTTGAAAAATTGGTCTAAAGAACATGACATTTATATGTAATCAATGAGTCGCCAATTCCAGTCCCGATTATACTGAAATTCTGTTTAAAATGAATAAAAAAATTTTTAGACTTTGATACTTTTTTTATTGGATTGATAATTCGAAATATTTATATAAATTTGCAAAATTGTTAATTTATAACTTTATACAAATATAAAATTGTGTGGGACTTATTTACAACTTCAAAATAACAATTAAGTCATAGACTAAATTTTTTAAATAAAAAATAATAATTTATAGCTAACTTTTGTAATTTTAAGTTAACTAAATATTTAAATTTAAATAATTTGTAATTATTGTTTTATTAACCATTACATTTTTGAATAATAAAGCTAGAAAATATAGCGTATTATCCATCAGAAAAATTTATTGTAAAATTAAAAGTGGATTTTTTACTAGAATCGTATCCTCTAACTTGTGGGATACACCTACACTCGAATATTAGATTATTTATCACTTGACTTTTGAATTAGATTTATTTACATAGATTTTGATATGCTTTATCACAATGTGAATCCTCTCAACAATGTTCGATATTTTGATTCAATTAAGCGAGCATTAAATAATATTTTATGTAAACATTTAAATAACTTAAATAAAAACTTAAATCAAAACGTATTAATACTATTATCAAAAGTAAAATACAAGGAAACTTTTTTCTTTGTCAATATAGTACTGTATATACTTTAATGTTGATTTAATTTGACTAACGTTAAAATTAAATTGATTGAAGATGCAATATATAACTTCAATCAGATCATTAAAGTATATTTAGGAACATTTAATCAATTAATTATATGATAAAGTTTAATACAATAAGTAGTCACTCGATATTAAGTATTTAATTCAGTTGAGGACATATGTCTCAATCAATAGCAATAAAACAATTTGTTTTTATCATTTATGAAAACATTAATTGTTGTTATAATATAGCGATATTGCGATAAATTGAGGCTTAAACTCTAGCGATTATACAGTTACTACAGCAGTAAAAAATATATCAAAACACGTTCGTCTCATTGAGGGAGAACTGATTTGAGCAAATCAAATCAAATAATTAATGTTATTTACTTTACTAATATCTTTTTCCAGTGATTGCAGGGATTATACATTTCTAGTACAAAAAATTCCCACCAAATAATTACTTGTGTCATCAATTCCATCTAATTATTTTTTTAGTTAATTATCTTACAAATAAGTTATATAGGGTTTGCGTGTGTTTTGTGCTAATTGATGTCCTCAACGCGATAATTGATTAGAGTTAATGGTGTGAAGAGTTAAAACACTTTTCCACAACTGGCAAAAAGTTGACAAGTTGTGCATTGAAACCATAGTACAGTATCATATTACATGTAACCGTTATTGTTGAGGTCATTTGGGAGAATTGTGCATCATTTCATTTCGCACAATTACCTTTTTTTATTAGATTTCTACTTTAGATGAGGTTTTCTAATCTTTTCCAATAAGGCGTTTCCAATAGCGTTAGCAGTACAGTATGTTTATACACACACACACACACACTACAGTAAACTGCAGTTACTGTACCGCATTCTCATTCGCATAGTCATAGGCATTCACATTCACATTCACGCACATCTTCTCCGTAAATCTAGTGCGGAAGTTTTCCACTACAAGTCATGATTGCATGCGCTTCAACGGTGACTACGAAATATGTTTCAAGCTCAACGTAATAGTTTATCATCCATTCTAGCATCTCATCCATTCTCAGGCTCTCAAAATTATATCTCAACTCAACCTAGTTTTATTAAAACTGCAATCTTGATTGGCTGTGATATTCTTCTGTAGGCGTTTGTTGTTTTGAAAAATGTTGTATGCCTTCATTGTCTTGCGGATACTTTTGTTCACTATGTTAGACTGCTTTTTATGCTAAAAGTATTTAGTTCTTATTTCGATATAAAGTGTTTTTAATCGCTTTACTTTTATTTGCATTTTCGAGCCATACATCGCAAATAGATATATCTCTTTTCAATTTATTTTCTATTTTTCTTCTAACGGTTTCACCTGTTCAGTGGAAACAGAAACTTTTTACGAGTTTTATTCATTTATAACTACACTCTAACTAAAGTATTAGGCCTGAGGCCAAACCTCTTGTGGTGTTGGGAAGTTGTTGGCTTCCTGCCAGTGTTTATTTCACCATATATTTGACAGTAAACTTGGTTTTCCATCAGTTCATATGTTGCGGTGTGGTATATCTTGCGTCTATTCCACACATAATGCAGTTGTAAAGGTAAAGCAATAAAGTGCAAGCTCTTTGTGTGTGCGTGCTATTACTTGCGTGCTATGATTGCGGTGATTGCTGTACTTTGCGGTTAACTATTGTCGTGTGTTCTCAGAGTCAGTGAGTCTTGAGTGTGAGATACTGAATAAATGTCAATATTTATTAGTTTATTATTTCTTTCATTCAGTTAGTTGTAAGCTAATTCGTCAGTCGTCAGCTCTCCTCTCTCCACAAAATTAGAGGCAACCAAAGTAAAAGTTAGAGTATGGATACTCCATCCGAATACGAGTCAATAGCTCACCATTCTTCCAATTATCAACATTGTGATAGTAATCTAATAGGACATAATGATCGTAATACTAAAAAGCATATGCAAACCAATGCAAATAGCGATGAAGCAACGCATACAACACAATCCCAATCACAAGCAAACAGTGCGTTCGCTCCTATTTATGATACATCAGATCAAAATGCAATTGATTGGCAGTATCATAGAGAGCAAGAGTTAGGATATGCTCCCGAACACGAAGCATCGAGTCCAACACTTTCGTTGTATGGACACTCGCACTCACATTCACACTCCCACTCACACGCACACGCGAGCATCGGTGGTGCAGCATCTCATGCGCATCATATGGCTAAAGTAAGTGCAACTCATATGGTTAAAGGTATCGGTGTTGGTCGCGGTGCAGCACAAATCAGTGGTCATATTGGCGGCGAAGAGAGAATTAGGAGACCTATGAACGCGTTTATGGTTTGGGCAAAAGCGGAAAGGAAAAGATTGGCAGACGAAAATCCTGACCTACACAACGCTGATCTCAGCAAAATGTTAGGTTAGTGTTGTTTGTAGCGATTGATGCTATTTTCGTGTTATTTTAGCATTGAATTGGGTGCGTCTCACTCTATATTTAAATGCAGAGCTTGGAGTACTGTTGCAGTACTGCTTCGGTGTTCAGTGTTTAAATGCTCAATTTGCTAAAATAGAATTTCCAATTTCCTTACTTCTTATAGTTTAGATAAATAGAAAAAAAGCATTGAAAAGCGATTTCAGCGTAACAGGTGTTTGCTGAATGTGGTATTTTAAAAAAACATTTTTTTTCTGCACAGTTCGTGACGAAGTTTATGGGACTGACGCAAAGCGTTGCAATTCTTTTAGTTCTTATAGCTTAAGCTGAGCAGCAGGTGCTAACCTTGCATTGCATAATAATATTAGATCTACCTCTGGCAAGGATATCATGTGAGGCGTCTTAGCAAAGAAAACGAATACATCTAACATCTAACTGATGCATTGTAATATTTGCGCACAATAACCGGTTACGAGACCTATGTTTGCCTTTACAACTTACCTTTGCATGCAAACTCATTTCAATCATTTTGTACTTCACTTGGTGGTCAATATATATATATATATATAAAGATTCCCAAATCAAGGCCATCAATACAAATCCTTAACTATTTGAGTCAAGCCTAAGAATTGGCTTATAATTATCGATTATGTCAATGATTGACATCTAAAAAATATGCTTCTCTAAACTACCGGGATTTTAGATTGGTTTTACTGATAGTGAAAAAATAATGGGACTTTCACTTTATCGGATATGCTAACTATGCAACCATTTTAAATAAACTTGTTTTGTCAATACTTGTGTAAAGCAGACTTCTTTTAATCAATAATTTTTAGATAAATTCACAAAAGTTATCATTTTAACAACTTGTGTTTTGCCACCAAAGTTGTGATAAATAACAATTATTTGATCATTGCTCAGATTAATCCATCCATTGTTTCCACTGTTATTGTTCTTCATGATTATCTTTAATTCTGATAAAAAGTAATCCTAATATCTATAAATATCATCTCATGACTGTATAGATCTTGGTTTTAATAAGCTTTATTCGAACGGCATAATTAATTGAATATTTTTTTTGCCTAACTAACCATTAATATGAAGAAATCAGAACTAATTTTGTCCATTTAACTTAACTTCTATATATTCAGTATATTTAGTAAACATATTATTTGTTAATTAGTGTATAAATTTAATTTATTGATAATTAAATTTTATTCAGATTATTATAGTTTTATATTTACACCCGATATGTTTTTTTAGCAATTAACTTCAGTATAAATTATATAAATATTCATTGCAGCAAATATTAAGCATTAAAAGTTTATGCAGTTTAATTTTATTTTTGTTTTTTGTATTAAGATTTTAGTTTTGTTATCGTTAGAATTAACATTTAGATTTTTATTATTTTTTATAAATTTATCGAATCAAAATGTTTTTAAATAATGATAAAATTTTCTTAAAAACAAATTAAATTAGAAGTAATTATAATTTTTCATAATTTATGCTAACTTTTAATGTTACTAATTAAAAACAATCGAGTAAAGTTATACCTTCTTATATAGTAATAAAATTATTTAAAGAACTCCATAACTTAAGCCCATTTATTTTATGTTAATATGTGATTTTTTTTAGAAATGTAATTATTAAAAATTAAAAGAATTTAATTCAATGGAATTAAATTTTGTAAGATAAAATGAAAAATAATTCAGCATTAAAAAGCAAAGAGCGTTGTTTTCGAAATAGATAAAATTTTGTATTACTACATTTACTTGATAGAGAATCTTAACATTACTTTACGAAGTTATATTCATTTTAAATCTTAAATATGATTACTGCACTAACACACAGTACAATTAAATTCACTGGTGAACACACTAACTGAGTTCTGTGTACTTACATTTAATTCAACTTTGTAACATCTAATACGTTACTGTGCTTTATATTCAGTGATGGCCAACGCTCGAGCGGATGGCGCTCGGTGCTGAGCGTGAGCGGCGAGCGTTAGACTTTTACAGAGCGCG
>JAQIXJ010004682.1:0-10428 GCA_034700185.1 Phthiracarus laevigatus | reverse complement strand
CCATTTTTTGATGTGCTCTATCGAATGGAAGTGGTTTCAAAAAGATCGGCTTAATCCATCTGGGACCCTTCCCTCGTTAATGCGTCGCAATCTTTTACGCTCATGGAGGATTTATATTCAACAACATAATCAAATCCTGCTAAATGCAAGCTCCAGCGAATCAACCTTGGGACAAGTCTTTCTTAGACGTTAACCATTTGAGCGATAAGTGATCCGTCAGAATAGTAAACTTTACGCCAATTAAATAATGTTTAAATTTATTAGTCGCATACACAATTGCTAGACATTCTTTCTCTGAAACTGCATAATTGTTTTCGGATGCTGTTAATCGGCGACTATGATGGAAAACTGGCATAAATTTGTTTTCAATCAGATGTTCAAGTTTGCATCCAATTCCGAAACCCGACGCATCTGTTTTTACTCTCACTGGTAGTTTAGGATCAAAATAAACAAGACTAGGTAACGTGCAAACTAACTGCTTTATTTTATTCATGCACTCAATTTCTTTTGCTCCAAAACACTTTTCAATGTCAACACCTTTTTTTGTCATTTGTGTTAAAGGGTAAGTTAGATTGGTCCAGTTTTCGAAAAATCCCCTGTGGTATCCAACTAAGCCAAGGAAGCCTCTTACATCCTTAACAGTAGTTGGTACAGGATAATCTACTATTGCCGTTAATTTCTTTGGGTCTATGCGAACTCCCTCGCTATCGATTACATGACCAAGATATAAAATTTTAGTGACAAGAAAAGCGCATTTTTTTGGGTTAAGTGTCAAGCTTGCTTCCCTTAGTCGCTTGAAAATTTGTTTCAGGTTATCTAATTGGCTATCATAATCAAGTGAATATGAAATCGTATCGTCAACATAAACAATCAAAATTCGCCATTTCAGTCCTGCAAAGACAATGCAACGCATCTTTGAAATGTGGCTGGAGCACATTTCAATCCATAAGGCATTTTTACAAATTTGAACAAACCATCTTGGGTAATAAAAGCTGTCTTATCCTGATCAAGTGCAGCGATGAGAATTTGAAGGAAACCGGACATTAAATCCATCAAGCTAAATACTTTGGATGATGACAAACAATCTATACAGTCCATGATTCTCGGTAATGGGTAAGAATCAGATACTGTTACTTCATTTAATTTTCTTGAATCTACGCAAAGTCTCATTTCGGGTAAACCTGTTTTCGGATCTTTTGTTTTCTTAGGAACTAATACTACAGGACTCGCCCATGGAGATTGAGCAGGCACTACTATACCTAAGTTTATCCATTCTTCTACTTGATTATTTATTATTTGTCTCTGAGCAAAAGAATATCGATATGGAGCGCAAGATATCGGTTTATGGTCTTTAGTGTCAATTGAGTGCTCAATGACCCTACAGGTACCGAGTTGTGAGGGTTCAAAAGCAAAAACGTCAATGTATTCTTCAATTAATTTAACAAAAGATTCTTTTATTTTAGATGGACAATTTTCACCTATTTTTAATATACCTCGGCTCACATTAATTTATACAGTTTTATCACTTATTTCATAATTAACCTTTTTTAATTTTCCAATTAGAAACTTTTCCGTTAAGGTGATAGTATTAATATTACGACTTAGAATATTAATGAAGCTTTTATTATTGTCTGTATAAACTTTAGTTAAAATGTTATAATCACGATTAAGACTTGGATTGGGAATGTATTCAAAATCATTTGGTAAATTAACATTATCAAGTTTAATATTAAAAACTTGCTTTGGCTTTATATTTACTTTATTAGAATTTAATATTTCAACTCTGTCAACAAGATTAACATCATCTCGTGAACCGCAAGGAAATGTTTCGAAAATCAGTTTGATTTCATTCTCATTATTATTTGTTAATAGGGTGAGATTACAAACAAAATCATCAATATATGTAAGAAAATTCGGTTTAGAACTCTCATTCATCGAATTATTAACAGTTCTATTGTGTGAGTTATAACTTTCACTAGTACTTCGTGAATGGAAATATTGAAATTTATGAGATTTGTTAGGTATTCTTGGGTTAAATATATTTTCTATTACAATTATTAGGTACTCATCGGGATCATATTCTATAACATTTGTACCAAAATTAATTCTATAATATTACTTTACCTTCTTTGTTGTTACAAATCTGTACCATAACATCTTTATATACATAATGGTAAACATATATTGTTTGATAACACAAAGGCAGCTCAATATCAACAGTAGTGCAGAGTAGGTCATTTGGATTCAAAGTTATTAACTTTTTAGGAGAAATTCTTATTATTTGCACAAAATCGACGTAATCATCAGTTTCTAAAGCTTTGATGCCATTACATAATTTTTTTGAATCATATTCAATGGAAAGTTCAATATTATTGATTGGATATGGGACGACTTTATTGTGAGGCTTATTAACAGCAACAGAATCAAATTTAAGAACATTACAATCTAAGAAAGAATTATCCGTAGGAGGATGAGAAATGTTAAACTGCTCTACTTGCTCACAACTTAAATGTGAGTGAGAATAGTATCCGCAATCATTACAAAATGTTTTCTCATCTATATTTTTAACTTGGAATTGGGTAGCAAATTCTATGCCAATTCTCATCTCATTTTCGTAATTATTTGTCATTACTGCGGGAGCTGATACACATCTCGGACTTAATGTCTTAAGAATTTCAATTTTTCCAATCACAGAACCTTTGGGCAAATAAACAGTTTCATGTGTACAATTAATGATACAAACAACGCACTCTCCGCCTTCTACACAAACTTCAATCTCTTTTATAAATAATCCTTTAAGATTGTATATTTTTTCACATGTCTTAACAATTCCATATGCTCGTGAAAACTTATTTCTGCCACTTACTGATACTTTAGAATATGTTTTTTGGCCTGGTAAAACTTCCAAAATTCTGCAAGAATGGAGTGGTTTGACCCACTCAGATATTGTAGGCAACCTATTTACTAAATTAAGGTTATAAACCTCAAGCGGGACACTATTTGAATTTACTTTTACTGTATTATTCGCAAAATTTATGTTAACGCCAGCCATTTCATTGAAGTTATTTCCAAGAAGTAGATTGTAATGGAAATTTTTTATAACTATTAGGTTTATAAAGTAAGGCTCGTATTTGTTTACGTTAGAAAGGAACAGCAATGCTTGAGTGAACCCATCAATTTTGATAGGTGATGCATCAACAGACTTAAGCGCTTCTGTTGTACAACTCTGAATATGACAACCATATCTTTCAGCTAAATCATAATCAATGATACTGCCTTGAGAGCCAGTATCTATAAGTGCGGAAGTTTCAAAGTCAGGTTGATAAATAGATACTCTCATATAAATTAATTTTCCTTTGCAATTATCAAGTTTACTTGCGTTCGTATACATATTGACATACATTAAGTTTGTTTTTAAAGGAGTTGTCTCTCTTGGATTTTTGTTGTCTTGAGACAGTGATGGACAGAACCTCTGAAAATGTCCCAACTTCCCACATCTAAAACATTTAATCGTACCTTACGAATTTCGAGAATCAGATATTCTCTGTTGGTTTTGGAAAGTTACATGTTTTTCATTGAGATTTATATTTTTATTAAAGTTAGGGTTTTCACTTCTATTAAAATTTTGTGAGTTATAAAAGTTACGTTGTTGCCAGTTTTGATTATAATCTGGCCTGTTATTATTATTATAACTATTTTGATTGCTATATCTATTATTTCTATTATAATCAGAGTTCGGAAAGTTTCGAAATTGGTCTGTATTTCTAAAAGGTCTTTCAGACCGGTTATTCTGAAAGTTACGGTTACTAAACTGATTTGAATTATTATTTAAGTCAGCCTTATTTGTTTTAAAATTGGAATTACTACTTTTAATGTTTTTTTGTGAATTACTTTCTATTTGAAGTAAACGTTGTTCTGTAGTACTCATCTTGTTTATCAATTCATTCAACAATCTATTGCTTTCTAGGTTAGCATCAAGTATTTTTTCATTCCGAAATGAATTATTTTCTTTTTCTCTATAGTTTGCCCCATATTTTAATCCAGCTTCAACAAGCATAGCTTTATCCGTCAATTCGGAAAGATTGGAAAACTCTTTTATATAAAGCTGCTTTTGCACTTCAGGACTAAGATCATCAATAATATATGCGATAACATCTTTTTCGGACATTGAAGGATCGCACTCATAACATAAGTTTCTTTTACTAGTTATGTATTGGCTCACACTCTCACTTTCTAACTGTTTTCTCTTGAGAAGTCTTTGTTTATTATATTTTATTTTATCTTTTGGGAGGTGATATAATAAAAAGCTGTCCTTTAAAGCCTTCCAGGTTTGAGGAGGACTAGTACTTCTTTCAATATGTACTAGATACCATTCTTTAGCGCTAGCTATTAGGTATGCCTTTAAGTTATTTCTCATGTCTTCATCAGTCCATTTTAAAACGCCTGCTTGTAGTTCATAGTCATTTATGAACTCGTAGGCTCTTATAGAAATTTCTCCGTCAAATTTCGGAATATTTAAGACTGATAGACTATTAAGCGCGGCACGAGATCCCTTAGTAATTGCGCGAATAAATTCTTCGGGACTCATTGGTATCAAGTTTCCAACGGGTGATGTCGTCATATTAATAAATTGTTATTTATTTCTAAATTTACTATATAGAATATTCAAAAAGGTAGTTTTATAAGTCCTTGACTATCGTGAGAGATTATATCAGCAAAGTAAATATTATTTCCAACAACTAGTACTACTCTTGTCGGAATCAATTAGTACATTTATAGATATGGGCTACCGATTTTTAAAATTATTTCTTTAATCAATCAAGTCAAATAAAAGCGCATATTCCGTATAAACACTTGGAATGAAAGTTAGAGGTCAGTATCTCATGTATTTAATTAATCTTACTGTATCAATATATAAGTTAATTGAAATAAATACAAGCATAACAACTGACAAATACAATAGAAGATGTAAGATATCGGCTTCGTCAAAATCAAACAAAAACCCTTTGAGTATTGCAACAACAACGAAAATAACTAAACAAACAGGTAAATATCTAAAATAGTAGCCGTTTTATAGTCTGTGTTCTAATGTCTGTTACTTCGGCAATTAGACGATCACACTCTTCAATTAAGAGTGATATTTCTCTGAATACAGAATTATCGTTATCTTCTATATTAATTGATAAAGCATGTTCAAATACTTCAAACATCGTCTTCGAATTCTTCTGTATCTTTATAAAAATCGATAATATTTTCTATTAAACTATTATTATGTTCAGAGGAGTTTATTTGATTAGGATCAATATGTGAATCTACTTTTTCTGTACTATTATTCACAGAAAGTTCAGAACATTCTTCACTTTCACATTCATTCATAAAAAGAGAGTCAGTTATTTCAAAAGTAACGGGAAATAAAGTCTCCTTAAATGTCTGTTCGTAAGGAACAGAGTTAATAAAATCTAGAGAATTCTTTTGCGCAGTTTTAATTACTTAATAGACTACGCGTTTCAATGTCTTTAAAATAAAATAAAATACAAGTTATTCTTTACTTTTGAAAAGCGATGTACCGATTTCTTCGTCGACGTACAAAGGTGTTTTCTGTATGATTTTCTTGAACTAGTAGTATATGCAAAGGCTTCCTGTTGTTTTCTATATTTCAAGAATCGTCACGATGGTTTCTTTTGCCCCAACGTTTTATGAATTTTCTCTTAAATACTTCAATTCGTTACCACCTCTACAGTCAGAAAATGAGTTTGCCTAACCTATTATCTCAAAGAACATGAATTAGTTACGTTATATATAGTTTCCATAACTTGTAAAAAGTCAAAAGGTCGAAATTGTAACACTAAAGAAAAAAATGGTAACAATTCAATTACAGACTCAGTTGCAAAAACATGTACAACTGAATTATTAGATAGTTTTGCGAAATAACAACGACTACGTTGGCCAAAAGTAAGTTTAAATCTGTAAGCACTATTTTGTTCACAAATATGAGAAATGACTCGTTCAAACTCAAACCAATCTTCGTAAATGTGTAGAACAACCATTAAAGGATAATCTAAAATTTTGTTAATCAATTTCACTTCTAATTGGCAGAGAACGAAGGATTTCCGACAATAAAGTAAAATGTTCTTTATCTATTAAACTATTGGTTTCATACATATATCGAACGGTATGAGTTTCACAATAAAACACTTCACAATTAAGACGAATAGCTCTGTATAAATCAAATTCGCCTTTTTGATCTCTTAGAGCTAGTAAAACTTGACGATAAAAGTCAGGCCAAGTAAACAATTGAGTCACTTGATAGTTTACTGCCATATGTCTACAACACAAAAACTCAAGATATTCAATTTATACTACTGAACAGTTGTTCAGTTATGGGATAACTTTTCTAAATATTTACTTAAATCAGAATTAATTTCTGTCTGCAATTCTACGAATTCTTGCAACTCTTTTGGTTGAGTAGACAAGTAGATATATTTCTCAGTTTGCGTGGAACATTTAAAAATGTATATTTCGGGCGCTAGTCTGTAATCGACTGAAAGAATTAGGTGATTAGGTTTTGATTTTTGCAAATTTTTAACTTCTGTAATAAATCTTATCCAGTTAAAAAGATTTACATAATTTGTTGACATTACAATTACTGTTTTGTAAGTTTTACTTTTTCGACAATCGACATAAATTCATCAAAACCAGCTGTTACAATAGATTCAAATAAGTATTTAACTTCATGCACATTAGTTGGATGATAACGGAATATAGTGTTATTAACTGAACAGTCACACTTATATTTATTTTCATGTGGAATGAACTCGCAAAGCACCTTGAACTCAGTTGGCTTATTTTTAAATAAGATTCTCGAATACATCACAAATTTACTATAAGTGTCAATACATATTACGTCTGGATCTCTCTGATTAAGAGATTTATAATTTTTCTGTTCGTCTGACATTAATTATTGAATAATAGTTATTTCATTCTGATTTAAATCATAAGAGAGTTCAATAAAACACTGCAATTCTAATAAGTTAGTTGTTGTATAGTTATATTTAGTCGTTGGTGTAAAAAATTGTAGATCATACCACATAGAGCCTCTATGATGCTTAACACACGATCTAAAACTGTTTGGATTTGCTAGCTTTAATAAAGTTGATTGAGTTTTAAACAAAACGTAGTTTGGAAAAGTTATATTTCTAAAGTTAGTTGAAGGAACCGCAAGCGCTACACTTTGGATAGGCATATAAACCATTTACTCAAAGCGTCAAGTTAATTGTCTTAGCTATGAGTTTTTCTCTTAAATAAAATTGGAGTAGAATGTTAAGAGAAATCAACTCAGAAAATTCACTTTTAAGACTGATTAACTTTTTATTAAATTCTACACACAATCGTTGTATTTGACTATTTTGATTATTCCCCTTCTTTGTCGCTGGCATCTAATCTGTGAATAAGTTCTAAAAGCTCATGAAGTATTTCCAAAAAGTCAAGGTTTTTTTGTAAATTAGAAATTTTTATTTCTAACAACTCTCTCTCTAATTGTAGTTTATTTAAACGATACTTAATTTTTGCTGGATTTTTGGATTTAATTCCAAAAAAGTTAGTAATTGGCATAATCAGAATATTTTAGCACAGTTTGGATTATTAATCCAATGACAAAAAGTCATTATAACTTTTTTGCAAGTTATCTAAATAAAACTTATTTTCTTCTGTAGGATTTTCTAGATAAAGGGTTAATGCTGAAAGAATTATTATTAAATATTTTAATTTGATATCTAACGTGTGAGCTCGAAAAATCAAGTCTTGGTATTCGTCAAATAATATAAATAATATGCGGTCTGAAGATAATTTGGAGATACGAGGACACATAACAGCTTATACAAAAGTTATCAGTTAATTGTTTTGATTAAGCTGTTTTAACATATTCATATGGTCTTTAAACAAGTTTTTAAACAATGCAGTATTTTCTTTTGACTCATCTTCTGTAATTTTACTTAAAATAGTGTTCATTTCGCTCAATGAATTAATTTGTTTTTCAAGATAAGTAATTTTTCCAATAAGTTCTTTATTTTTTGAACGAAATACCTCTATTTGTTCATCAACTGTAAGATTCTCAATGGAAAATTTTTCCATCTCAATAGTTGAAACTTTCAAAAGAAAGTACAGTTTCTTTAAACTTTTAATACTAATTAGTTGAAAATTTCACAATACCAAAGATATAAGTTTAAGAGTTTACTTATCTTAGTTCGAGGCGTTTTTTCAGGGATTTTCTCGCCGAAATCCAACTTCTGACACCAAAATGTGACCAGTTTCGGCTGTGGCCACTCTCGATCTTGAAAAGTTAATGATTTAGTTGAAATCACTACAGAAATAATCTTATATTTAATGAAGAAATGAATAACTATGAGAAATTAATAAATATATTGGAGAGAAATTAAGAGACAGGTTTAACTTTATGCGGAAATAAGATATTTTATTCATCGAACATTGGTTTTTATACATCTGCAGAGCACATAAACACGTGACTACTGCTCTGCGACAAACAAATTCTATTGGTTAGTGCAATTCTGCAGTAACCTTACATATACATTGCACTTTTACAAGAAAGAAATCAATAATAGTTTACAATATAGGTTCGATTTCAACACAAAACTTAATAGTAACAAAAATTGCTCACAATTTGTTAATCTCTTATTTGAATTTAATCATCGGCTCTAACTTAATATTACATGCGTTTTAAATTTAGTGTATTAAAAAGATTAAACATAGCAATTACAATGATGCGTTAAATTACAATATTGTTCAATTACTAGTAACAAATAAAATAAAATCCATATTAGAGGTGGAAAAACTTTAATAATGAGAGTCCTGTCATGTTTAGGGAATTATTTAGTCCAGTCCTGTCCCAAAGATATATTATTTTTATCAATATAAAGCTGTAAGAACGAAAATCTAAACTTTCGTTGATATAAACTTAATACTTCTATATTAGATATGGCATAAATCACTTCACTGAAATGTTTACAATAAAATTTAGAAAAATTAAAATTCCATGATGTTAACAAACAAAAAGCTGATCATTTATAGACTTTCGCGATTAAGCCAACAATATTTACAATCCCGTTTTGTCCTGATAATTACATTGTGCAATTCCGTCCCGATTAATTCAGTAAACATTTTCTAAATCCCGATCCAGTCCTGTTCCGTTCAGATATATTTTTCAGGTCTAATCCATATTATGTTATATTACTGTCACTTTAATTCTTTCATTAACTATATACTCATTATTGTTCCACTAATGATTATTTTTTAAAAATGTTTAAAATAATGTCACTATATATATAAAATAGTACGTTTGGAATACATGTTGAGATAAAATTTTGTTTAATTAATATTTTATTTTAAAAATAAGTGAATAATTTTAAAACCCAGTTCATGTCGGACTGCCCCGTCCCATGTCGTACTACGTTCATGTCGGACTCCCCGCATGTCGGACTCCCCCCGCCCATGTCAGACCCCCCGCCCATGTCGGACTCGCACCGTTCAAGTCGGACTCGTCCCGTTCAAGTCGGACTCGTCCCGTTCAAGTCGGACTCACCAGTCCCATATCTGACTCCCCCCGATTATGTCGGACTCCCCCGCCCATATCGGACTCCCCCGCCGATGCCGGACTCCCACCGCCCATGCCGAAATCTTCCCGGCCCATGTCGGACTCCCCCGGCACATGTCGGACTCCCCACACTTATGTCTGACTCCCACCGTTCTTGTCGGACTTCCACCGTTCATGTCGGACTTTCCCGGCCGATGTGGGACTCCACCCGGTCATGTCGGAATCCCCCCTCATATGTCGCACTCCCTCGTCCATGTCGGACTTCCACCGTTCATGTCGGACTCCCCCCGTTTATGTCGGACTCCCCCGCCCATGTCGGAATCGTCCGCCCATGTCGGACTCCCCCGTCATGTCGGTCTCCCTTGCTCATATTAGACTGAACCGGTTTACGACTGTGTGTGTTACTGTATGTTGAATGAAGTGTCTTATAAGTCATTAAAGATATTATTTATTCTGTTTGCGAATATATTTCGATATTTTAATCTGTAAATTTTGACGAACATGTATTAATTGATGTCTTTGTTGGATTAAAAGTACAATTTTCTAAATAGGTTTTTAAATTTTCGAGTTTACAATAAAATTAATTTAAAATAATTAATGACTTTTTAAAATAGCATTATTATAAAAACAATACATTATCACTTGTTATGCAAAATTTATGTTGTTTGTTGTGATAGAATAAAATAATGGCTGATTAATAATTGTTGTGGATTACTGCTAATAATCCGGTTATTTCAAGAGATTTACAGTAGTGATTATAAGTCTCACTTTCCACGTTCCACGTTCTGTCATTGACCTCACTCTTAATCAATTGTCAACGA
>JAQIXJ010004681.1:0-10429 GCA_034700185.1 Phthiracarus laevigatus | reverse complement strand
TGTCATGAAGATGTGGATGTAATGGCAATGTTATGTCGAGTCAATCGTTTGGTGTCTTACGAATATGAATCAAAAAACAAGAAACTGAAACAAACGCCATGCATTGTATCCACGTTTACCAGACAATTGTTTTTCCGTGAATTAAACATAAATATTTAATATGTTTTAAATTTGGTGCGTTTAAATAAACCTACAATTAATCAATAAGTTTTCAATTTCTATATTATGCAGTAATTCCAACAATTGCTTTAACGTCATTTATGAAATTTTAGAAACAATCGCTAACTTTGTTTGTTGAACTCTTTCATTTTTTTAGAAATCTTGATAATCTTTCCTTTAATTTAATTTACCTTTTATAGCTATCACCCCCTTATAACCTTTTAATTTCTTTTTAAAATCCCATATATATTGTTTTCATGTAACACTTCACAATAATTTTGTTCTATCTCAACAATGTAAACAACTTTTAGATATTGTTAGATAATATAAGAATAGAAAACGGATAACCGAAATAATAGTTTCATGTGAGAAATCAGACACAGTTTGAAGTTTCTGGTAGAGTTATGTTATAGGATTAATGGATGCATTCTGTTATTTAGAAATTTGCTAATCACTCAAAGTTATAGAGCATATGAATAGAACGCAATTGGATAACTAAACTAACGAAAGATTATGCTATAATTTAAGTATAGACTACTTGCTATAGAACTATGAAATATATTACGACTAAACGTATTTTACAAGTAATAATATTAAAAATGTGATGAGGGTTTCAATTAGAGTGCTATCATTTAATTTAAATCATATCACTTTAATTGTGACAAAATAAAGTAATAGTAAAACAACTAATTATTTTACAGTTTTAATTGTAAATTTCGTACAAAATATAGTTTTTTTATGAATCATATAAAATTATGTTTCACTGATTACTACTAATTCATTTGACTATCTCTAACCATTGAATAAAATAACGAGTTTTTATTATTAAGTAAATTAGTTGGCGAGTCATACTCGACAAGCTTTCCGCTGTCCATCACTATAACCATATCGTAATCCATTATTGTGTTCAATCGATGAGCGATTGTAACGATAGTGCAATCGAAAAACTCTTTCCTAATTGTTCTTTGGATTAAGTCATCGGTTCGAAGATCAACGGCTGCGGTCGCTTCGTCTAACACCAAAATTTTCGATTTCTTAAGCAAAGCTCTGGCCAAACAAATCAATTGCTTTTGACCAACGCTTAGATTATCGCCGCCTTCTGTTATCTGAAAATCTAATCCACAACTTAAAGAAGTGGCAAATTCCTTAAGATGAGCCAATTCCAGTGCATTCCACAATTGTTCGTCAGTATATTTATTAAACGGATCCAAATTGATTCGCAAAGATCCAGTGAATAGAACTGGATCTTGAGGTATAATCGTAAGCCTCGATCTTAGCTGTTGAAGACCCAAACTAGATATACATATCCCATCGATGCATATCGAACCAGTAACCGCTTCAACGATTCGGAACAGAGCCAGAGTTAACGATGACTTTCCAGCGCCAGTTCGGCCTACGATTCCAACGCGAGTTTCCGGTGGAATATTCATACTAATTTGGTTAAGAATTAAATCCAGACCATCGCGATATCGAGTGCTATAATGGCAAAAACCGATTTCTCCTTTTGATGGCCAATTATCGTCTAATTTTTTTGTTTCCCTAAACCATTCTGCTTCTGTGGCAACTTTTGTGTATTCAAGGATCCGTTCGACTGAAACAATGTTTGATTCCAAATCAGTGCTGCCTCTAACGAGTAAGTTTAGTGTTGCCGTTATTGTTAAAGCATAGCTGATTGAGAGACCAGCGTTTCCGGGAGACAGTGTGCCACGAGATAACACTGCGAACAGTGCTGTCAAAAATACGGCGCAATTTCCTACCAAACATTAAAATTAGCTCAATTTTTATTAAGGTTTAATGTAATTCTGAATTTTTGTGTTAAAGTTAAAAACAATCCAGTATTACAGTAACTGTATACCTAAAAATTCTAGCCTTACTGCGAGCCAACGTCCAGACACAACACTCGCGTAATAACACGAGTGGTTAATATCAACTCTTCTGTTTGATTCGTTCACAAACCTTTCGATTGATTTATAAGCTCGAATACTTGAAGCGCCGCTCACTGTCTCTGAAAAATGGGAATATATTGGAGATCTAGAAGCAGATTCTAAACGCTTTAATTGCCTGGACGTTGATATGTAATACTTTTGTATGACGTAATACACGATTCCCAGTGGAATAAACGCGCAAAGAATAATTGGAGTTCCCATCGCTATAATAACGAGTGTGGAGAACGCTCGAAATAACTCAATGATTAAAAGCCGCAGTGAAGTCAATAGAACAACATCTGTGGTATCGATATCTTTAGAAAACCTATTCAGTATACGACCTAAAAATAATAACTAAGATAAGAGAAAATTATCGAAATATGATGCGTTACCAATTGGTGTTGTGTCAAAGAACGACATCGGAGCTCGAATTATGTTATTAAGCATTAGCTCGTGCAGTATATTCGATCCACGAAGACACGCCAAGTTAAGTGTAATGGTGGCGATCAGTATGAATATTGTTTGACCCAATCCTAATGCGCTGTAAACTTCTAGTCTTTCGGTTTGACTGATCACTTTTGTGTCATTACAAACACCGCCACAATGCGCGTCATCACTCCATTCGCTTAGCCATACACTGCTTCCCACTGTGAACACGTTGGCAGCGAAATATGATATTACAGTGACCAGAGTGCCAATCACTCCAATCGCTTTAACGTAATCAGAGTACACTCTAATACCTACTGAACCTGTTTTCAACTCTTCTTCGTTAATTAATTTAGACTTTTTCTTCTTATTTTCTTCTTTAATTTTACGTTTAATGATTTTAATTTCGTTCTCTGATTCGCTATTAACAGAAGATCTTACCGAAAACTTCCGTCTAATACTGCCATTGTGAGATAATTGAGACAATTGTCTCTCCAGATGTGTAGTCATCTCTTCGATCACTTCAAGTTCTTCTGGCTCTACAATCACTTCTGGACCTTCGCACAAAAATTCAGCTAAAAATTCCGCAAAACTTCCCTTATTTTTGATTAGCTGCGAATAAGTGCCACATTCAGATATTTGGCCATACTTTAACACTACAATCTCGTCCACGTGAGGCAAAACAGCGATCTTGTGCGTCACTAAAACGCGCGTTTTATTTCTTAGCACACCTTTAGGGCCAATCATATTATCAAAGATGTGTTTACCAACGTTAGAATCTACCGCTGATAATGGATCATCGAGAAGGTATACATCCGCATCGTTATAGACAGCTCGAGCCAAACTAATGCGTTGTTTCTGACCACCGCTTAGATTTATTCCTTTTTCCCCAATTTCAGTCATATCGCCACCTAAAACATGTTATTTATGTTTATTGTAATATTAATCATAATACCGGTATGTTGTGATCACCGTATTATCTATTATCAAACCGTCAACAATACCTGTAAGAATTGCCAGATCCGGTTCTAATGCGCAACTTTTAATTACTTTTTTATACTTTTCGGCATTAAATTCTTTGCCAAACAGAATATTATTTCTTACAGTAGTATTAAGTATCCACGCCTGTTGTGGCACGTAAGCGATTGATCCGCAAACAGACATTTGACCATCGCTTTGATACATTTCATTGAGCATCGCTGATAATAGCGATGACTTCCCAGATCCCACTCTTCCAATGATTGCGATTAATTTATTTTTCTGCACATTTAGGTTGATATTATTTAAATGTACTGCATTGTCGTGTTTGTTCCACTTGAAACTTGCGTTATTTAGCATTATTGCCGAATTGTTATCCGTGTTATTATTTATGTGATTAGTCGCGCTTTCCTGTGTTTCGTCTAAATCATCGGTATATAAGTATTTATTTATTCGCCGAATCGATACCAGAAACTAGTAATAAGTGATAAAAACTATTATATAAACGCGCTAACTTTAATTACTCTATTATTATGAATACATTTTTTCTAATAAACATAGGCTTTTAATTTCCTGAAGATTTTTTTTGGGTGGCGTATGTTTTAGAATGTTTTATTTATTATGTAAACTATTGAATTACCATCATTGTAGACGTGATTAATTGAGGAAAAAATGCGAGCGGACGGCGAAGAATATTAAAGATGGATAGCGAGACAAATGCCTTTTGCGCGTCTAATACATTGTTAGCGCTAATTAGTACAAACGTTGCGAAGCTGGCGATAGCAACCTATTGTTAATCAAAATTATAAATCTTTCTATAAGTTTAAATATAACTTTCATCAAACAAAAAACTACTTTAACGCACAAAAAAAGGAGCAGAATTGAATGCAAATGTGATGGCAGAGGAAAAATAAGCTTGTATTCTCAAATTTTTAATTTCTTTTGTGCGATAATTCTTTATCTGATCCACAAAAGAGGTTTCCCAGGCATAAAGTTTTAACACTTTAATACCATTTAGTATTTCGCTCATCATTTTTGTCCTCTGATCTCGTTGTCTCAATAGCGCGATCTGCTGTTTTCGCATCTTTGCGCCAATGAATCCGTTAAACGGAAGCAATAAAAGCATAATGAAAAGGCCAGCAATCGATCCGTATTGGAGATGTTGCCACAGAAGATACATACTGATACCTATCTGTAGCGGACATATCCATAATAGGTTAACGATTTGCATGTATTCCATCACTCGTTGTGTGTCCACAGACATTATATTTACGATTTCTCCGGTCGTGAATGACTTTCTCCCGTAAGGAGAAAGTGTTAGTATTTTTCTGTATATTATTGATATTAAGCACGATCTGATTCGCATCGCCAGCGTAAATATGCGATAATCGTATTGGGAATTTAGAATCGATTCCACAGACGACGAAATGCACATCAGTATTACGAAGAATAATCCGTGCCATAAAGGTTGAGCGCAATTACCGTATTCGCCTAAACTTAGATATTTTTACCCAAAATATTACCATTCAGTTTAATTAAGTTTCGTATCACAAACTTTCTCTAAAAAAAGCATATTATGAAACTTACCGTATTTCATGAACATAATAATCCAGTTAAGGATTATTGGACTCGCGAATGTGAGACAACTCGGTATAAATTTGATGATAGCAATCAATAGAAATTGTGGCCAAAATGCTCGCCAAGTTGGCCAAATTATATTGTCTTTGGCATTCGTTTTATGATTCCAATTTAACTGTACACGATTTGATATGTATTCGGATTGGTTGGCTTTACTTAAGCGCCACATATCATCGTTTGAAAGTGATTTTTTGAAACCTTTTCGAATCATTGAACCGAACCAGAAAAAGCCTATTTTTGACAAGAAAGACGAATATTCTTCTGGGCATCGATTCTAATAAACATTTATTAATAGTTTATAACTTTTAAATAAATAAAAATTTTAAGATAAGTTATTATAATTTTTTATAATTTTTTGTAAACTTAATATAAAATAGTTTATCAAACAAACAAAATATCTTTTAAAACTTATAAAAAATGCAATGCACAATCAATTACCTGATCTATTTTGTGATCGATGACGTTTACGAAACAGCACAATATCAGTTGAAGTAAAACAAATGGCAGATAAGCCACTGTTGTGGACACAGTGAACGTTTCGAGGTATGGAATGGTGAAGATCACGCTTTCTTCGAAGAATATTTCGCTTAAAAGCGCGTGCATATCAATAATCGAATTAAGCGCGCAAATTAACCAAAAGAAAAATAGTATTGCCGACGTATGCACTCGTTTTCGACGGTGAAGTAATTGGAGAAACAGCGCAATTACCTGTAGTTAAATTATTTAACGTAATTTTAAATTTAATTTCATTTTTTTAAAAAAAATTATAATTCTTACAAATGATAATAATTTGATAGTTGGCGAGTAGATTTTGTAGCATTGCGTATACTCACCGCTAATAAACTGCGAAATATCAAACACAACTTCGCATAGACTGATAAAGCACAGCATTATGGATGAAATCTGTGGAGTAATTAATTTTGCTAACAAATTTCAAATATAGAATTAAATACAGTGTCAAATACGGCACATATACTTACAAACTTTATTTTGACTAACAGTGTCATTGGCATCAATGGTTGACTCAATTTGTTGAGTAAGCAGTAGAAGTCGATTAATGCGCAAACAAAGATGAATATGAATGGTATCCATACTAGAAATGTTTCGCGATAGCACTCCGGTATGTAAGGATTGGTGGAGTTCCATACGAATGATTCCTTAATTAGACAAATGATACGCGTTTTATTCATTATTCATATGCGAAATAACCGAAATGATAATATAGGTAATAATAATTGGCTTTTCGCGTAATCGTGGTGTTTCGCCATTACAAAATAACTGTTTAGGTCTTCCCAAAAAAAAATTATTTTGTCAGAAAAATTGACTCGTGATTATATTTTGACTGTTTATCTATGTTCCTGTTGATATATGGTAGTAAAATATAAACAGGAAGACTGTTAATAAGTTGGAAAACCTTTTATCATTTCATCTTTCAAACTGACAATAGTTACAGTGACACGCATTGTTCTGAATTCACAGATATTTAATTAATTTGAAAACTTCAAAAATTTTCACAGATTAAAGTTTTTTATTGATTAAAAAATACTTTGGATGTTTGATAATTTGCGGGTTAATATTAGTTCGATGAGGTCATAAATAATCGTAGAGTTGTAAAGCGTATTAAGCAAATTTATTAGATATTAAAACATTTTTTATTTATTAAAGCTCGATTACTGCAGTGTTCTTGTACTTAAAATAATAAGCAGGCAAAAGATAATTGAGATTATAGTTGGCAAAGGCCTTCTAATGCGCTTGTAAAGTGCAGTTAAGTATTGCTATCAGTTTATTAACTTAATGTCTATCAGCTAATTCTCAGGTGTAAGTAAATTTACATTGTTTGGCATCATTTTGAGCCATCATTATGTTATGCCAGTAGGGTTTGTCAATTTGCACTTTTCAATGACATCATCAAAAAATAACTAAACAATTACATATTAATAAAATTAAATACTGTTATTTAAGAATATTAAAATATATTTTAAAACAACTATAGGCAAACAGCATATTTTCGAACTGCACAAACATATACACAGAAACCATTGAACAACGCATTAGAATAAATTAACCTCAATTAATAGGCAAAAAATTTCAAAAATTTAATTAAAAACAAAACAAAAAAGTTTCCCAAAAATGTTCACAATGACTCGTATTCGTGTATCTGTTTGGTTATGGCACACGCGGTGATGATCAAAAATATTTGCACAAACACCACGAACACAGTAATTGCTCCCAATGTGTAAACACGGTATTTGGCATTAGCCATAATTGAGTCTAAGCATCCGATTGTTTGGTTCGCATTCTCGAAACCGCAACCCATGGTAACGTTACCATTGGCACAACAAGAGTGCGGATATTTTAGTTTATTGGTGCCGAATGCGGGGTTCAAATACCAATCGGTGTGACTGTTAGCGCCGCAACATTTTAATTTTGTTTGCAAGTTATCAATGAGGTAGTCGTTCGAGTCCCTACTCTTATTCCACTTATAATCTTTGATGAATGTCTTGATGCCTTGTTCGGCCATAATTCTGAACTGATCACTGAATCTGAATGCCATCACAGCTCCGATGCATTGTAGCACAAACAGTAAGCCAATGATCGTAGTGTATGACAATAGCATACATCTATCATTCATTAGTGCTCCCCAGCATCCCATCAGTGATATGAGAAATATAATCGCGCCAACTATTATAAGAATATATATCGGAGCGTTCGGGGTTTCACTAATAATTATTCGTTCATCCATTCCGATGATATAACCGTAATTTGATTTGACTAGTGAACCGATTATTATCAATAGAAGGCCGCATATTAGCCAAATGAAGTTAAGTATTAAGTAAATGATTTTGTGCGTGTAACTAATATTACTTGACATTATTGCTTCTTTTGGTTAATTAAATTAAAACTAATAAATTATATGTTAAACTAATGTATGAATGGTGATATAACAGCGTCAACTGACGGTTATGATTCAATATTAATGAATAAATTGAAAGGACGCGTGTTTTTGTGATAAGTTTTCTAACATCCTCTCTAACAAAAAAGGTAGCAAATTACATTAAATTGATGCAAAATGCAAATTTGTTCCTGAAATAATCATCATTAGTGTGGATTTTAATAGAAAATTAATGGATTTGAACATGTATGTCTGACTATCTGTCTGCCTTTTTACAGTTTTATTTTAATAAATGGATTTCACTGTTTTCTTATCTTAATAAAGGATTATGCATTTTGCCGTCTTGGCTTAGAAACAAATATATTTGTTACCTTAGTATGCATTAACCTAAGAAAAAAATGAGCTTTGGTTTTGTCGTTCGTGTTTAGTAAAACTTTAGCATAATTATTGGAATGTTGACAAATTAATTAAATATTGTGAATAAAAACTCATGGACATTTTGTTTACTTTTTGAATTTATTTTTAAACATGAAATAAGAAGTTAGTAATTATAGTTTGGTAATATCGCGTAATGCTATGCTTATAAAAGAATGGGATGAAAATATAATTGATTTAATTAATGTGGTATAATTTAAGCTCTACAGGCTACTAATTTAAATTTAAAACTTGAAAAAAATATTTAAAAATCAATGGAATGTTCGCAAAATTTAAAATAAAAACTGTGCCTAAACAGGCATATAAAAAGGGAAGTTTTGAGTGGGGGAAGTGCTTGGATCAATCGTGCCTAAAAAGTATATATTAGTTTTCCCTAAACTTAAAAATTTATTTCCTCATACTGTAAAATAGATTCTTGATAATAAAGCAACAAAAATAACATTTAAATTTTTTTCTTGACTACATTAAGTCTAGAAAATTCGAAATAGATACGTAAAAACGATGAATCATAATGAATAATACTGTAATTCATACGTACGTTTAGAAAGTGACGAATTTCGCGACACATTTAATTGTTTGACGATTATAACCGAACATAAAGCTTAAAACAACATTTGTTTGCATTTAATTGCGAATTAACATCAATTACTAGTTTTAAAAATTTATAAAAAATTTTAAATTTCAAAGCTCTTCAAAAAAGATAAGCAATATATTTCATGGAACAAGAAATGATTAAAACCTAAAAATATTTTTGGCAATTTCGAGGGGTTTTCCATTCGTCAAGTGTTTTGTTTATACTAAGAATCATATAATGAAAAAATAAATTACTATTTACTTAAGATTATGTTTGGGGCACTAAAAAACTATGGTTATTAATGGCTATTTAATGTTTTCTGTAAATAAATTAACCCAACTTTCTATTACCAATAAATGAAACTACACACGACGTTTAAACGCCAAAAATATCAATTAAAAATTTGGATTCAACCGTAATCTTACCCACGAGACTGATCCGCACATGTGCTCCATTTTTCAAGCAATAAATTGGCACAGACTAGTAAATACACGACGAAATATTAAAATACGTTTTTTGGATAACATTTAAAATATGAGCCGCATTTCGCATATAAATAAATTGTTTTAATATCTTTGTGCCAAAATATAATTTAAAAGATAAAGAAATAACGGAAAAAAGTTGTGGTAATCCTTCGCTATAAATCCTGGAGTCTGATTCGAGAAAGTATTATAATGTCAAGCGATTAAAAGAGGTTTAACGAACAATGCGTTCTTATATAATTGGTGTGCTATCTTTGATATAAGCTAAAACAAGACTGATCAGAATAAATAGTTCGTCTCACAATATATTAACCTTGGGTATTCCTATACCCAAGCGTTAGACAATGATAAAACCGCCAAATACATCGGCTATTAGTGAATTGTTGATATTTTGCGTAAAACGCTTTAAAAATTTCAATTAACGTAAGGTAATTGCAACATTTGAATGCACTTTTACTTCACAACACGCTTGAGATAAGTTGTTTCTGAGTGTGCTGTTTGTGAGGTGTGGGTATGATTATCACCAATACGTGAGAGAGGATAATAATACTTCAGAATGATATTATATCTAAACTTATAGAATGATATAACGCAGTAGTAATAGTTTTATAGATATGCTTAATATTTAGCAATTAAAATAGTTATTGAACTTGAAAATTTTTTTACTACCAAAACATAGATTAATTTATACTAAATCAACACGTTTCCAATCATCTAAATAAATATCCCGCACATTATCGCGCAAACTAAAAAATTTTTGTTATTGTTAGTGATTAAAAAAATTCAATGTGTGCTTAATTCAAAAAAAAGAAAGGAACGAAGAATTAAATCTACATGCATAATAACTTTGACCGCGATTGTTGCAAAATATTTTGTAATTTTAAACTTTAACGATTCAATCGCTTACAAAACTTACAAA
>JAQIXJ010004680.1:0-10431 GCA_034700185.1 Phthiracarus laevigatus | reverse complement strand
TCGCCTGTATCAGCGGTTTTTTTAAGTTATCCAATAAAAACGAATGCCATAGACAGTTACTTAAAAATCACTCTGTATAGCAGTTGTGGTTAAGTTGTAGGGTTTGTGGTGTGTATTTTTCCCATTTAGTAAGTTAAACTTGGATTATAAGTTACGCGTGCCTAATCTATCTATTCTTCTACTATTCTATAATAAAGCTCGCAGAGCCATACAAGTACAATCTAATAGTTTCCTTTTAATGATGTAGTTAAATAAACATTTTATACTTTTAATAAACAGAAAGAATTTTCAAAAATAATAAAATTATAATATTTATTTATATTGTATCATTCATTCATTCATACAAACATTATATGAATACACGCGATGTTATACAATAAATTGATGAACTATTGCTTTCAATTACTTTCATTTTATTAAATGTATACTTTTTGTGCACAAAATAATCCACAAAATTTTCATCAATTGAATAAATTTTTGATGAATTTGATAAAATTTCATTAAATTGTTTCTCGGAATCAACTTGTTTATGACTTAAACGCCACAAATAACTTTCAGACAACACACTGTCGCAATTTGGTCTTTTGTCAGGTACCGGTGAAAGAATTTTTTCAATTAAATGTACGAAATAATTCATTTTGTTTTTCAATACTGGTAAATAATTTTTGCTTGTATCACTATATAATAAAAGTTGAAATATATATAATAAAACTTATTTATCCTAATATAGCTAACTTGATATAGAAATAGAATAAAAATGTGCTAAAAATTATCACAAGACTAAAATTTGGAACAGAAAAGAAATATTTAATTTTAAAAAATAGATTATAATTAAATTTTTTCAAACAACATTATTAAACGTGAATACTTACTTTAAATCGATATGAAACATTTCCTGCAAAATAATACCTAAACTATAAATATCTGCTTTTGTTGTATATTTAGTGCTATAGTTAAGTTCAGTCGCTCTATATTTTATAGTACCAGTGTATTTGGTATGTGATTGATCTTCGAATTCATGAAAAGTCTATAATCCAAAATCACATAATTTAACAAATCTATTATTAACAAAGTTATTTAATAATATATTTTCTGGTTTTAAGTCTCTATGAATTATTTGTGGATTTTGTGAATGTAAGTATTGTACACATTCTAATAACTCATATAAAATTTCCGATGAAATATAATAACCAATTAATGATAATGTACTGTCAGGTAATATACATTCTTGAGTTAATGTATTAATTGCATGTCGCAATGTCAGTGAACATAATTCCGTTTGAATAAACAATAATTCGGGTATAGTCGCAGAATGAAACAAATTATTTAAACTGATGTTTTGTGTTTGTTCAGAATAGAATGAATCTATATAATAGTTTGGTTGAACCCATGAATCTATATATTTGACCACGAATTCAGTTTTAAGTTTTGACAAAAACTTCAATTCTGTGAAAACATTTTCTTTATTTTCAAAATCAAAACTGACTTTTTTAATTGCAAAAACTTTGTCATTGTATATATTTCTACATTTAAACACAGTGCCAAACCCACCACATCCTAATGAACACAATTCTATAAAATTGTTTTTATATTTGCTTGCATTTACTTCAATAGTTTTACATGTAATTTGTTTATAGAATGCAAATGTTTCATCAATTGTTGTGAACTTAGTTTCTTTTAAATATATTTCAAGCATTTCATCAACACTTTCATCATCACTTTTGTCTTCCTTTTCATCATCAATTTCATCTTCACTTTCATCATCACATTCATACTCATTTTCATCATCACTTTCTTCATCACATTTATCTTCACTTTCATCACATTCATCATCGTTTTCATCATACATGTTTGTTGTTTCATTGTTGCCAATTCTATGTTTACTTTCACTATTACTGTCAACACTTTCATTAATTATGTAACATATGTTGGTACCAGTTAATCCCACAAATAAATCACAATGTAATGATGCACTAATTTTAACAAATTTTGTTAAATTATTTATTATAGTGGGGGTTTCGTAAATCGTAAAAGGAACAATATTACCGCAAAAATAAATATCACCATCAGTTGATAACATTATTGTACCAAACATTACACACATAATTTGTTTTATTTCTGGAACAATAATTTTTATAGGCATTCGTGTTGAACTGATATTAGGATTACCTAGCTGCCCACAACTATTCCAGCCCCATACAAAAACATTACCATTGTCTGTGAGAAATATTGAATGCCAATAACCACACGAAATAGCAATCGCTTTATTACTGTTTGGCATTTCAATTTTAAATGGTATTAAATAGTCGGTTGTACTATCATAACCACACTGACCGTCACTATTATCTCCAAAAGATAACACTTCGTTATTACGTGTTAACACTAATGAATGTCTAGAACCGCAACTAATATCAATTATAAAAAATTCTTGCAAATACTTCATTAATTTTGGTTCAGAACATTCGGCTTTAGTTCCATTACCTAATTGTCCAAAATTATTTTTGCCCCAACTATAAACACACCCATTATTAGTTAGTGCCAAATAGTGATAATTACTGCAATCAAATTTAAGAACTTGTGTTTTGCAAAACACTTGAAATTCAATCAATGTTTTACAAAAAGTATCATAATGAAAAACTTTATTATTTAATGTTATAAAAAATAAATCATATTTATTTAAATAAAATAATTTAATATTATTAACTAACTCATCGCCAAGTTCATTAAATATATTAAATTTATTAATAATAGACATTTTCGCAGTGGTTGTATTTAAACAAATATTCTTTTGAAAATGAAAATTAATCTCTTTTTATAGATTCTGATTTAATCAATTAATTCCAAAGAAGATACAATTCTTGAATTAAATCATTTGACATTTATATGGAATGCTTTTAAAACAGTAAAATTAGTGTTTACTAACTGATAACGCATAGTCTTTATCTTTATTTGCTTTTTCATTCAATTATCTTTTTATAGACAAAGGTGAGCTTGTGGATTTGAGAATATCCGGAGGTCCGTCGCGGTTTTGGCAGTCTCACATATAGAGATGATTAAAGTATTTATGAAAGTATTTATAAACCCAAAAGTGAGCTCTCTATGAAAGCGTCGTTTTTTATACTCATATTTCTGTTATAGAAAAACGACATATTATTAAAGAGCTCGCATATTTATATTGCATATAAAATAATTTATTAGTCAAGTGGCAAAAAATGCAAAATCCCTTCATTAATAAAAGAAATCTGTGGAATCACGCTATTATTATTAAAGTGCGAACAGAAAGACAGACAAACAGACTGACGGACAGATCAATGAGCTCTCGTTTTTCTAAAAATGTGAGCTTAAAATCATTAAACTTTTTTTAACCCATGTAAACAGATAATTATATAAATTTAATAATATAAGTTATATAATTAATTAATTAATTAAAACTAAAATTTATTTAAAAATTTTTGTAATAATAGGGAACAATTATTAAAAAAGAAAATTTCCTAAAAATTTATGCAAACACAATAATATAATTTATACGATTATAGTATACAGATAAAAGTTTAATCAGAATTGTCAATCCGTTTATTTATTTTGTTTTTTTAATCTTTAGCATTAATAATGTTGTACGATTACACTTACTTGTCCACGTCATCTCGTAAATCCGATTAATACGAAACTGTATTAGATGCTTAAATAAGCTAATCACAAATAAGTTGGTTAATAAGGTATAAATTTAACTGTTGCCACGAGTTTTTATGTAAAATACATTAAAAACGTTTCTTAAAATGTTTGGGAACGAAAAGTAAAGACTACTGTTTTAATTATTATGCTATATGTAAGCTTGAGTTTTTGATTAGAGGACGACCTGTTAGATGAAACCACAATACAGTTAGATAATAGCTTTTAACGCAAAATTTAATCTCTCTCATACCATAGATCGAAGTTTCTATCGTTCAAATAATTTAGATATTATGGCAAAGTGCTAGATAAATGGGTTTGGGCAAGTTTGTTTATGCTGCAGAGAGACATAAAAATCATAAAATTGAGATGGAAAAACTTTAAAATTAAAATTATGAAACGATTTCTTACCGGTTATTTTTACGTAGTATTCTTTTCTTGTCAGGTACCTTTCCATCCCTTACTATTAATAAAATGTAATGTCCATTTTTGTTTCGTTTTTTAGCTCACTTTTTTATATAAAAGTCGAGCTTATGGATTTGACCATGTCTGTCCGTCTGTCCGTCCGTCTGTCCGTCCGTATGTTCGCAGTCTTACATCAATAAAGTAATTTTGACTTTTAAACTTGGCTTGACAACTATTATGTTTTTCACATTAGTAAGCATTAGATTATAAAAACGTGAGCTCTCTATGAATGTGTCGTTCTTGTTTATATGTTGAAATAATTCAGTCTCATTGTACATAAACAAACTGACTTCAGAGTCCTGAAACATTTGAATGTCTAATGCTTTCACCAACTGTTCTGCAGTTATTCGCTCGTTTTATATATCGTCAGTATTTTTTATCGAACATTTTAGTCAACTTAAGGCATCTGAGATTACGTTTTTCTGACCACTAATATGCACAATAGTAAAATCGTACTCACATAACATGGCTGCCCAACGATTTAAACGCATGTAGAAACCTTTAATACAATCGAAAACAGAAGTGTATTTTGATCCTTTCATGATAGTTAACAGGCGGATAAAGAGAACTGACTATTGATTCATTTATTATACGGTAATCTATTGTTATTCGAGTATCTTTATTTGGTGATTCCACTAAAACTACCGGTAAAGCCATTATTGCAACTGCACCCTCGATTAGGTTTGTACGTCTATTCAGTTATTGTTAGTTGATCTTTCGGTCCATAATCATAAAGCGTTAGCGGTTTAATCGGTATCGGTTTATGGATAATTTTTAATTTACGTTTAATATATCGTCCAACATCAAAATTATGCTTAGCAAAAGTGTCCCGTTTATCCCACAAGACATCATAAATTTTCCGTTCTTGAAAATACGTCAAATCTTTCAAATTAAAAAGTTATTCAAACTAACACCTTAAATCTGATTCACAGAATTAAGTAAACAAAGTTGTTTGACTATATTTGCACTATCATCACATAATTGTCTTCATTTCTAGTTGTCATTAATTGTTTATCCTCGTGTTTCTTAATCACTATTTCAGGCGTTAGTTCTTTTAAGGACAGATATTTCTCACTGTTAAACACAACTTTAGGTGTGGTTTCATATAACGTATTTAATTGTTCCACTTTTTGATATATTTTATTCGTTTCTAAATTGATTCCGCACTCGTTGTTAAACGTTGGTGAATAAATTTCAAAGTTCGATAGATATTTATTTAATTCTTTATTCGAAATACCATTTATTTCTTGTTCCATACGCATACTTGTCCAGTTGTAGATTAAATTAGTTGCTGCACCAAAATGATTACCTAATATTAGTGTTTGATTATCCGTATCTAATATATTAAATAATATCGCTTTTAATATTTCGCCCACTGTACTAAACCATTGACTGTTGATGAATAAACTCCACTTATCACTAAACCATAGTCCACATAATTGAAGTTAAGTTCTAATGCCATTCTATAAGACATCAGACAACAATCGGTACCTGAATACAACAACCCATCAATAACTGGTCCATTTATCGTAACCCATATCATTGGTTTACGGCCCATAAAGCCATTCACTAATTGTAGTTGAGAAGGGTTTTGTAAATTGAGGGCACACTCCCGACCTTCTAACGAAATTCCTGGGGGTTTAATTTTTGCGAAACCCCAACATATCGAACTGGCTGTTGGTTTGATGTCATGTGTTCAGTTGTTTGTTGTGGAACACTATATGTCGATTGTTCATGTGTTACTAAATTCGGTGTTTGTCGCGCACAATAATATGTAGAAGTTTGATGTAAATTTTGCTTATTTACAGATTGCATTAATTGTTGTTTTGAATTAATAATTTTGTTATCGCGTGCGTAACTATTTATTGCATCACTATCACTCATCATTCCATACGAAAACTATCTTGTTTGATGGTTAGCAATACCACATTTAAAACAGTTACCACTAATTTGCAATTTTCGTTGACTATTATTATCTCTGTTATTATTAATGTTATTAATATTAGCACTGCTTGTATTATTAAAATTTCTATTATTTTTGTTGTTGATATTGTCTATTATTGTTATTATTATGATTGTTATTGTAGTTATTGTTGTTGTAATTATTGTCACCGTTATTTCTGAATGAATTTTGTCTAAAGTTTTGAATCTTTCTATTTTTATTATAATTAGCATTATTGCTATTGTTGTTATTTCTATGAATATTAAAATTATTTTGAGGTCTATTTTTGTCAAATTAAGCATTGATTACCCTATTCGTATTTTCAGCCTTCATTTAATCTGTTGGTTGCGACGTCTAATGTTAATTTCGGATCACTGTAGTCAGCGTTTAACATCTTCTGAACACTTGGGCTAAGTTTTTGACCCATCATTTATAACCCTACATTCGCTGGATTTTCTCCACATTCTTCAATAAGTTATTTACTATTTAATGCATATTCTCCGAAAGATTTGAAATCTTTTATATTCATCGCTTCCAATTGCATCCATTCAACCATTTTATATGATTCGTTATTTAACTCTTTAATAAATTCATCTTTAAATGTGACCCAACTCACAGCTTTAGTTTTGTGATAAAGTTTTTGTAACGTCCTAATAACTGTTTGTCAGTTTGTTGTCCAACAAGTCTTTGCCATTCAGATACAGGCAATAATCTCAGTTCAGCTATGAATTGAAAATCATCCATCCATTTCTCAGGTTTACTGTTGATAATTTCGAAACATATTTGTCGACATTAAATTCTTTTTGATTGCATAACACATCTAAAAACTGGTCAAAACGATTACCATGAACCACGTATTGTTGCACATTAGGTATTTAACACTGTTGTTGATTACTATATAACGGAGTCGTAAAATACTGTCCTGTAAACGGGTCATCTGTTTCATCATTTGTTGTTGCTATTACTTGCGGATGTATTACATTTTGATGAATATTCCTAATTTTCGGTTTTAATTTACGCATAGCATCCGTTAAATGTTTAATTTGTTGTTGTAAACTATTTATCGAATTATCTCGCTTCTTGTTCTCGTTAGCTAATCTGTTTTTCTTTAATTGTATCATTAATTTCTAACGTCAGTTTTTGTAACTCTTTTCTATTCTCATTTAACGCTTCTCTGGTTAAATCACATCTGCGTTTATTCTCATCAGCTAATGCTAAATAATGATCCTTCAGTTTTTATATTGTTATCATATCATCTTCGGTGTATAATTAAGGATCACTTTGACGCGTACTATCTTAACCGATTGGTTAGTTTTCCTACCAATCAAATCGTACAATCCGTTTTTGAACCGAATCTAAACCAATCAATGTATTTGATACCAGTTTGATGTTAATTATACTCGAAGGTAAATCACTTAAACTAAAATATATTTATTACTGATATAAAGTCAAACAGTCTTTAAAATCTAAAGAACAATTTATTTTTATTGTTAACACGTTGAAGTAAAGTGTATAAGTGAATACAAAATCGTTAGAAAACATATGTTTAATATGTAACAAGAAAAATACTGTTTATTTACAAAGACATCTGTTTTATCACAGTTTTTTTTAAAAGTTTTTCTAATAATTTTATATATTTATATATTATCGCATAATTTAGGAATTTTTCCCTATCACGTTAAATGATAAAAAAATTTTACATAAAAGTTATACGCTGATAGTGCGCCCAAACTTTGTAACTTTTTTGCTTTTATTAAAATGTATTCATAAAAGTTTTTAAAAGAACATCATCATTATATAGATTACTTAAAGAAAAATTTGGTTGACGCCTGAAATGAGAAGTTGTAGCACTTAAAGTTGGAGAGCTTAAGCATTTGGCTATACTTTGTTTTCATGAGCATCGTTCTCGACTTAGCTTTTACAGCTCAAACCAACTCAAAATAGCGTTTAACCCTTTTATGGTACCTTTTATAGCATAAACACTGGACTATACACCACACATTGTTTTGATTTTGTGCTGATCTGCTGTTTAAATTCAAATGCGACTTTTCAAAGGATTCTTAATTAGATAAGTTCTTATCATTTTTATTTATTGATTTATCATTTAATTTTATAGTTTAAAGATTGGTCACTTGTATAATACATTACATTAGCGTCTTGAGATTGAATCGAGACGTTCGAGCACTTAAGCCTATCACTATACTTTTTTGCACGTGAATTGTATCCGACTAAGCTTTCACAGCTCGACACAACCCAACCCTTAAAACAGCGATTCTCCCTTTTATGGTCTAAAAAGGACTGCACGATACACTAAACATTGTACAGTACAGTATACATTAAGAACTTATACAGTGGACGCACTTATACTGTTGTGGTCCTTTTTGTCTTTAAATAAAGTGCTTTTATACAGTATGGTTCATAAACATAGATACATAAGAACACAAAACATCAATAAAACTTCGTGTTAAACTTTTATGTACAGTAAAATTCATTGTGTTTGAAAGGAAAACATGACGTTTGACCCTTCAACCAATGAAAAGTTAACCCTATGTATCCATTATTGTGAATCATACTGTACAGTAGAGAAATGCCACACTTTTTATTCATTGATATTGTAATGATGTTATCATTTAATTGTTAAATGGTAATTTTGAACGATTAAATAATAAATTTATTTACCTCGCCTGTCGAAGACATGCAAGTTTCTTGTTTTATAACATTGTTGTAGTCTGTATTTTATACAGCGTTGTTCAAAAAGCAATGGTTTGATACCGTGTTCTTTACAAACCTAAAATTATATATTAATTTCATATAAAACAATAACGACACATTCATAGAGAGCTTACATTTTTCAAACTGAATTCGAATCCCTAATCCCACCCCAGTTCCATTTACCTTATGAGATTCTCGTATCTTCTCAAAACCCTTTATGAATACAAAGAAAAGGTAAAATCCTTTTGACTGTCGACACACTGGACTTTTTAAAAAAGTAAGCTAAAAATTCATATTGACTTTATGATCAATCTTAAGGAAATGTCATAAACCCACCTAAAGGTATGCGTTATCTAAAATAAAACAGTAAATTTTTACTGTAATTTAATTTTAGTTAAATTAAATTAACAATTCAAATTTACAATGTATTTATAATAATAGCGGCATATTGTAAGGATGAGTGATTTTGGTTAGAAATGAATCGTTTCCAAAATTATTTTTTAGGACGCCAGTTGGAATGCCGACGGAAACTAAGACTCAAATTTCAAAATTTAATTTTTAGTTCACTTTTTTTAAAAAAAGGCGAGCATATGCTTTTGACCATGTCTGTCCGTCGCAGTGTCCGCAGTTTTTAGAGTTTTAAAAATTGAAAAAAATTTTAAAAAATTAAAAAAATTAAAAAATTGATAAGGTTATAACTTTATTAAATATCTCCTATAACTAAGACAAAACCATAACTGTGGCGGGAGTGATTTTTAATTGGTTTCGTATTTAAATCCAATTGTTAAACAAATTTCTACCTCAGTTTGATAAGAACTTTATTAAATATTTCCTACGGTTACCATTCTTCAGCCAAAAATGACCTATAACTAAAACATTACCATAACTGTTGCGGGAGTAATATTTTAATGGAATTCGCATTAGAATCATATGCATTGATAAAATTCTTCCTCAGTTTGGTAAGGCAAGAGCAGCCTCTTTTTCCGAGTTTCTACTGTGTGTACGCTAACTCTCAACTATGGTTAAATTGAACTTTGTGTAGGATCGAACCGGTTAGAACAGGGCACATTCACAAGGATCTGATCGCCACACCTATTCCTCCAAGTATTTATAGTACATCCGCCATGTTTACTGTGTATAAACTGACGTTTGTTGGTAGATACAATGGTTCTATACGGGAATGAGACACCATTGTGTGCTACAGAATCGGTTAGAACAATCCACATTAACTATGAGCTGAAAGCCACACCTCTTCTTCCAAGTCTCTACTGTGGTAAGTCGGATGCTATTTCGGATATACCGTGACATTATCTTAGCTTAAGACATACTACTGCATATATTTACACGGCTAAGAACAGTGCTCATTCACTAGGAACCGATCGACACACATATTATTCCAAGTCTCTACTCTGGTAAGTGGGACGCTATTTCTGCAATTAGAGTGAATTTCAAGTTTATTTCATGCTGTAGTTTTGAATTTTGTAAAAAATTAAAAAGATATAATAACAATTGTCATTCATTAAATAGTAGATTCTAAATGTAGGGGTCTTAAAACTGCTTAAAATATGAAGCTAACAAAATATAAAAACAAATGTATTTATTCAAAAAATTAAAAATCTGTTTTCGATATCATAAAAAATAAG
>JAQIXJ010004679.1:0-10431 GCA_034700185.1 Phthiracarus laevigatus | reverse complement strand
CAATTTTGAGAATACTTTTGTTCATTTTGACACAAGTTAGTGGCAATTATTAACCTTAATAACCGGAAAATCCCTTTATTGAAGTAAGAAATCAATAAAAATCCCTTAATTAGAATAAGATATAGGTGAAATCCCTTTATTAGAGAAAGATAAAAATCCCTTAATTAAAATAAGAGTGCGGACAGACGGACGGACGGACGGACGGACAGACATACCCAAATCCATATATCTGTCAAAGTCAGATAAAAAAATCACAATTATTTTGCATTAGCTAATAGCTACGAATTTATTTATAGGAAACGCGGCATCAAATTGGCCATTACGTGGCGTTAAAGCCACACTATGGGAAGGTGGCATTAGAGTGCCCGCACTAATATGGAGCCCATTGCTCAACAAATCGGGTTACGCGTCAAACGCTATCACACACATCGCCGATTTGATGCCTACAATTTTGGATGCCATAGACAGTAATAACGCTCACCACTCAATTCAACCACCGATTTATGGTTAGTTTAAAAAAATACAATAGATCAACAAATATTAAAAAAAACCACATCATAACTCGATGCTACAGGAATTTCGATGTGGCAAACACTTTCGGAAAACAGTTCTTCGCCGCGCAATGAAATATTACACAACATCGACCCGATTTGGAACGTGTCCGCCATTAGATATAAACAGTGGAAACTAATTCAAGGGTTAGTGTTCCCAAACTGGTCACAATGGTATCCGCCATTTAGAGTGACCAACGATGGACACGATCCTAGTTTTTATAAGTCATTGCAAGCGTGGGATAGAAATAACTCGTTGACACACAAAGCGCTGTCTAACATGAAACGGTACCCGAATTACCAGATAATCGACGAAAACGTGATATTTTGCGGACCAAAACCGGAAAACGCCACCACGAACTGCAAGCCTGATATCGAGCCGTGTTTATTCGACATCGAAGCCGATCCGTGCGAATACAATAACTTAGCCAATCAGTATCCGAATGTGGCGAAATTTTTGTGGAATAAGATACTGGCGTATAACGAAACAGCGGTCGCACCGTTGACGCAACCGAACGATCCGAACGCCGACCCGAAATTGCATGGCTATGCGTGGAGTTGTTGGCAGGATTAGTGTCGGCATTAATGATCAAATGGTTTTTATAATTTTGGATAAAAAAATTTTTTATTAACGTTTTAATTAACGCATAGTTTTTTTTTGCATTAAGCCTACCAACACTAATAAACATAAAAAGCGCTTATTAGTTGTGGCTTATGGTGACAAAAAAAGGTTAAAAACTTTCAAAAAAAATTATGCACGAATCGCATGGGAAACGGTCTGTCGGGATATTATATTTAAATTAATTTACATGCCATGAAAGAAAATAATTACATTAATCCAAAAAAAACACTTAAAAAATAAATTAATTATAATAAAAAAAACAAAGATCTCCAGTATTTTGTGGTTGTAATTACCGTTAATAAACAAAAATATTATCAACGGATGATTGAGTCAAAACAAGCGTTTAAATTACACTAAAAAAATTGTCACTCAATTAAACTGATACCGCTATCATCGACATTAATACCACGAATATTACAGGTCACTAAGCAACTATTGTTCGGATAAAAAATAGCGGTTCGGTCGTTCGGTATACCAATGTCCAACTTTTGCCACCGTTTCGGTGGCCAAACGATGCACACGGCGTGAGCGGTGATGAGCCCCACCGCCACCGGACCAAACATGTTGCTATCCATCGATTGCCGGTGATTATCGCCTTCCAGCCAACAGTGGCCCTGAGGTACCACCACTTTCCGTTGCTTGCAATTCGGACGCGTCACTACCGTATCGCCTAATAATAATCAATACGTTAAAAACATGCGTAAATAATGGCCGTATATATACCTTCGAGCGCCACAACGCGTTTAATGATCTTTTGGTTGGGTTCTTGTGGCGATATGAGTGCCACGATTTGTCCGCGCTTTATGTCGTACTTGCGTACGGATAAGTGCGATAGGAATACGTAGTCGTTGTAGTGTCGGTTTTGTTCGTCCGATTCGTTGAACGTTGGCTGCATCGATAAGCCGTCAACTCTGGCCACGTATGCCACGTAATCCACGAACGCTAAAAATGAGGGAAATGTGATGGCAAGCGAACGCAAATATATTTTCAATTTTGAACCAATTCGTTTCATTTTTCGAGCTTAAAATCTATTTAATAGAAAAAATACGTTTATTCGATTCGTGACTATAGTTATAATTAAATACTAACGGTAATATGAATCGATGGTAACGCGTGTTTTCCAGTATGATAGTGATGTACGAGTGTTTGGTTATTTTTGCGAACCAAAATGAAATGATTTGTTATTTTGACAAAAATATCTGATGAAATTTTTACACACAAACACACGCACGAGAGTGTCGTGTTTTCCCTTATAATACTCCGAGCTATTGAAAACTTTTTATCATAACATTTTTGCGCCACAAAATAAAATACAAGGAAATTCGATCGAAATGAGTGTTAAATAAAACGAAAACTAGTAAAAAACAATAACGATTTTTAAACGATAAAATATTTAGTTTTTACATTATTTATTCGTAATAATAGACTATTTTGACGAAAACAGTAAACAAATGTGTATTTGAAAAATCACGTGCTGTTTACTCGTTCTTACATCAATGACGTTTAAGGTTAAGCATTTTTACGTAAAAGTTATAAATTACGTAAAAAATAAAATAACCAATTAAAATCACGTGTAAATTGTTATCAAAAATCGCAACATATATACATATTATCAATTACCACTTTGTTTAGTATTTTAAAAGTTTCTAATCAATTATGAAATAGCGAACTAAACGACGCGCAAACCATATTCAATGATCACATGTTTGCGCGCAACACTTATCGCGATTCTCGATAACAGCATAAACTAAAAGTAAATATAAAACACGTACAAATTAAACACATTTGATTCAGTCATCCATTAGTTAATAGCGTACCGCATAAGAAAACATTACACAACAACGCGCACTCACACGCATATATTTATTCTGATCGAAAAAACGTTTGTTTTTATTGGCGTTAATCTAAACATGTCATCGTCAACCGATGAAGCATACAAAACTCTATCATTGGACGAATCGCTGAATTATCGGGAATCGCGACACGCGTCCCATTGTCTGATATACGCCCAGTTTGAGTGTGACACGTACTACGCGTTAGTACAGCTCAGATTTGACGGTCTGATCGGTTTCGCCGGTGGAGAGGTTGACGACACCGATATTACCGTTAATGCGATTATTGACGCCACTAATAGAGAGTTACGCGAAGAAGTGAATTATAGCTACGATAGTGTGACGAAAGACGAGTGGATTTGTACGGACAGATTGGTTCGCAATAGTAATGATTGGGTGCAACACTTTTTTGCCAAACAACTGACAGCCAATCAGTTTCGAGAGTTGGAACGAAATCACTTCCACGCCCAACACTTTCCGTCCGAATCGTTAGGTATTTAATTGACGAAATAAAATTTGAATATAAGTTTAATGTGCATTTTAGGCGTGTTTCGTGTGCCGATTGGAGAGAAGGGTCGCAATAGTTCGAAGATTACTGCGAAATTTTTACCTAACTTTTTGCGGCAAACGTTTTCTGGTAATGCGAGGCAACAGTTTGTGAGCGCATGCATCAAATTAGATCTTATATGTGCTGGTGATCGTCATTGGGTTGAAGAAGTATGCAATGAATCAAACACGGTTGATATTACAGAAGATTCATCGAGTGGTTCACTAACGAAATGTATGCTATACTCGATGTTTGACGTGAAAGACTATCACGACGAGACTGTTAGCGCTAACTATGGGTTAATGGTTATTCGTAGCAATGGATGCTTTGATTTTATCAATATTAATGATCGCAATAATGACCAAAATCAGTTAATAAGCGATGACATTAGCATTGATCGCAATAATGGCACACAAATCGAATTAACAGAAATTAATTTGAATGTAAATGATGACTCAAACGGTACAAATAATCGATTATTATTTGCGGAAATAACATGCGAACAGTTTAAGCAAATTGAGTCAACGTTTACGTTTGCTAATAATTTTGTGGGTAATTCGGTGTTCGGTATATTTCGTATTCCGTTATCGTTCGTTGGACACACTGTTAAAGCTGACAATTATTTGCTACGATTTTTTAATGGTTATGTTAAACAACTGTTTAGTCATAAATCGAAACAATTATTTATTGATATGTTATTGAATAGTACCGGTAATAGTGATCATAATTTGGTTTGTGATCCGAATGTTATTGATTTTATTCGAACCAAAGTTAATGGTTTATAAATAATATTTTTAACTTATTAAAAATTTTATTCATTTAAATGTTTTCGCAAATTTAAATAATATTGTTTACTCAGAGAATATTGAAATATGATATAATTATGGCATATTGAAAAATGCTATTATATGACTGCTTTTCCCGTGTGTCTGTGTGTCCGTCCCCTTACTGGCATTAAAATAAAACAAGCGTATGTTTAAACATTTTTATTAGATAAAACATTTGAATATAGAGAACATTAAATTAATAATTGAATGTGAAAAAACTGTGACGATTTATCGTACGTCCAAAGTAAATATATGGGTTCATATGTTTCAATTAATGGAAACAATGTATTGTCCGGAGGTTTATAACCATGACAATCTTCATAGTGGTTTACTATTTTTCGTTTCAATGTTTGGCACAAATAGTAAAGTATATAACTGTCGACAAGACCACCTAATTTATGCATTGACTTACAAATGACAGACAAATTTTCTAATATTTTCAAGTCTTGGAGTATTATTCGATAGTTTGTTAATTGAGAATATAGCCAAATATCTTATTACAACATGAAATTTTCGGTTTCCAAAAAGAGCCAAACTTATCGCTGCAAAAGCGCAATTACCGTATGTGTTTGAAACGAATACAGTTTTACCTCCAACAACATCTTTGTATTTTCTTGTCGAGTAAACATCAATATCTTTTTTTATTGCCCGAATACAACTTATAGTTTCAAATGTGCTAATCATGTTGGCATTAATTTCCCATTCAGACAACTTTTTTCTGTCAAATTTTTCCAAAAGTATCATACAGTTAATGTTAATTTGGTTCAAATCGCAATCATATGTAATATTTTTCCGCGATAAACATGCAAAAGCGTTTTCTAATAATTCTTTATACAAAACAAACCATCTTTGGACTAATTTTCGATTTTTACGCAAAGTTTTTTCGCTTCCATTTCGTCGAAATCGCATTTCAGTCAATACGTGCTTAATTGCATTTTGGTCATCTACAAAATAAGTGGATTTGGTGATGGAAAACCAAAGAGTTGCAAATAATGTGATATCAATCATTTTAAAGGTTATTCATTTAATATAATTTTTTTATTGCTTTTATTAGCCCTTTTAAATTGATCGTGCAAACAACAATTAAACTTCATAGATTGTGTTTATTAAAAAAATCAAGTATTATTAACAATAACTAAGCTAACATTACTAAGATTATTAATTATTTAATTTAAAGATTTATGTTTGCTTAACAGATCCTTGTGAATGTGCACTTCGGTTATACATATATCTCCGGTTAATAACAACAAACGTCCAGTTTACCACAATCGTGACTCGGAGGAAGAAGTGTGGCGATCTGATCCTAGTGAATGTGCACTGTTCTTACCGATTATTATCAACACTATGGCATGTCTGAAGCACAGATATAACTCCGGTTAATACCAACAAACGTCCAGTTTACCACAATCGTGACTCGGAGGAAGAAGTGTTGCGATCTGATCCTAGTGAATGTGCACTGTTCTTACCGATTATTATCAACACTATGGCATGTCTTAAGCACAGATATAACTCCGGTTAATACCAACAAACGTCCAGTTTACCACAATCGTGACTCGGAGGAAGAGGTGTGGCGATCTGATCCTAGTGAATGTGCACTTCTTACCGATTATTATCAACACTATGGCATGTCTGAAGCACAGATATAACTCCGGTTAATACCAACAAACCCTAACATTAGCTTTTAATTGTTAAAGTATAATTTTTTATCTACAAGTAATATATAATTAAATCTTTATTTTCTTAATAATATATTTTTATTGTTAGATGTTTAACATTAAAAAAATGTTTATTTAAAAAAAATTTTAATTAACTTATTTGTATAAATGATTGATAATTTTTCAGATTACTTCTCAAAAGAATAATGGACACCAAAGATATTAAACGAGAGAAAGAAAGATTGAAAAAGAGAAAACAAAGGTTGAATGAATCGTTTCGCTTAAAAGAACAAAGAAAAAATTCACTGCAACATAAAGTAAATTGTATGAACAGCTGTTATCGGCAGAGAGAAAATAAACGAAACATGTTATCAATGGAAAGGAGGAGAAAAGTGATGAACAAGGCTAGCGATGATATGATAAATGTGAAACGAACTAGATTCAACGATAAAACTGTTCAATTAAAACATCAAACTTACAAGTTTATCTATCGTCAAAGAGAAAAATTATTAGATAAAGAAGCGAAAAACAGAATAAGAAAACTTGACAAAGTGAGACACGTTCATCGACTTCAAAACAAACTATCTATTATTCTTTATTAATGTAATAAGTTAAAACAGACCCTAAATTACTATAAAATTTTAGAACATATTATCTTTAAACAATAAATCACGGAAAGACGGTCATACTAAATACAAACGCTGACATCACAGATAGCTAAAAATATGATTATTATTTTATCTGTTTAGTTACAATGAGTTATGACACCTTTTAAAATAGCTCAATTTTTTAGGTAAATACATTTTTATCATATTAGATTAGTTTTAAAGCCAAATTCGCGAAATTCTATGCCATTTTTACTCGGTTTTTGCTAATTTTGATAAATTTTTTCGCTATTATTCTAATTATACGAATAAAATTAGAGCTTATTACATTGATAAACAGACACATACAACACCAAATTCTTATATTTTCCACAAAATTAGATCAAATAAGAACGACGTCTTAAAGATCTAATATTTTTATAGACTTATGTTTAAGGATTTCCATAATATAAGTTATTGAATCTAAGTAAGGCGAAGATTCAAGTGTTTATCATAATAAAATTAACCGGACTTCTCAATTTATATAAGAGCGTTGACAATATAACGGTCTAACAAATTCTATGCTTTCTGATGTGAGCTAGGAATTAAATAAAAACGACAACAATAGTAATACGCTCACTTTGATTCATTTATTTAAGCTAGTAAATATCATCATATAATACATTCGCTTTAGATCTTAAGAAAAGACGTACACACTATGCCTTAAACAGTAGTAAAAAAGACATACGTTGTCCTCTGCTAGAAAATCCTATGCTAGCTTTGGCTATGCATTAGAGTAACGCTACAATACACCTTTTTTATGGCATTTCACCCTTTTTGTTATTTTAACACCAAACTGAGATTGTTTGGTGTTCTGTGCGGCTGTTTTTAAATTTCAATCGACTATTTATTTATATATAAACGAAACGATACATTCGATATTCTCACTATTGACCACACATTTTCTATGCATAGACTTTCTTAAAGATTATTTAATTTTAATTAAATTTCTGTTGAAATTTTACATTGTGTTCTCCTGCCGACAGGCAGGCTCTTAACTTGTTTATATATATTAGTTTGTTATCACTGAATAAAGTATTGAATAACACGCATAAAGTCATTCAATTTTAAATTTAAATAATATACAGTATAAATATCAATAAGCATAAAAAACTTAGTTTATTGATACATAAAAATTTCTGTGAAAGAACTTGCCCACGAAAAAGTGAGAGTATAAGAAAATACGTATGCAAATAGTTGATGATCAAATGACCCGTAAAGTTTTAAAAAAATTCATTATACATTATCACATAAAATATGAATTTGATTTAAGCAATATTCGAGTTACTTAACAATTTTATAGGCTAATGTATACCTATAACTAATGTATGATAAAAGTGATGGAACTTAAATATTCTTTTAAGTCAATAAAGGGGAATCATATATTTTATTATGAGAAGATAGTAACAAAATATTTATGGAAAATGAAAAATAAAAACTACTATTTTCGAGTTCGGTTTGATTTGGCACATAATGCTCATTAAAATTGGATTATTCTTTCGATAGCAACCAAGTATAAGACAAACTTAAATCAAAGCAGCTTATTTACTAAATATTATTATCTAAATATTATATTCTATTAAGTAGAATAAAATCTATTTGGCCATCTTTCAAAAGCAGAAAAAAGGGTTTGTCAAAAATTTTTAATCCCAACCCAAAATGTTTGGTAGTTTGAAAGCTGAATAAAATTTTAAAATTTTCACTATTTAGTAAATTAAAAAATGAGTAAATATAGATAAGTTTTTGTGAATCACTTAAATTTTGTTGGCCTCTCTTTTACGATTAAAATAAATTATAAGCTAAATTCATTGAGTTTGTCTTGGAATTTCCAACAAAATACATGCAACTAACTTGCTCTAAACTAGAATGGCTAACTGTCCCTCGATTTCGCGGTCTCCCAACAATTTCTCCTTATCGGATCGGGTCTGGTTTGTCCTGCAAATAAAAATATAGGGCTCGGTTGGGCCCCAAGTTAAATAGGAACAAGAACGGAACATTCATAGAGAGCTCACTTTCTTATATGTTAATGTGTAAAAATGCCACAAATATATAAGTTCTGAAACCAATATGGACAAATTTAAAATGTATTTTTTAATCTAAGACATATGAAGCCTCAGACATAAGACTGCGGACACGAGGACAGACGGACATACTCAAATCCGTAAGCTCGCCTTTGTCTATACAAAGTGAGCTAAAAAAATTTTTATTTAACAAATAAATTAAGTAAACGTTTGGCAATCCAAATTTATTAATAATATTAAAAGAACTAAATCAAATAATACTATATATTAAAAAGCAAATATAGTCTATTATGTAATTTTAAAGATATCCATAGCGAACTGTCCGTTATTTTTAAGATTAGTTAAAATAATTTGCTTACTGAACAGTATATCGATAAACCAAATTGAATAGTGGATAATATTTCGTGACTGCACTCAATCACATCTTCAGATCCAATAAATTTATAAAAATGTGTGCATACAAAACTTATTTTAGTTGATTGAACGATTAAATTACAGTTAAATGATATTAAAATTCTTATGCGATGCAGTAATTGTTTATATTATTTTAATGTTTAGCTCATGTTATTTAATAGTTAGATATTTTCAAATTCATATTCGTATTACTTTATCAAAACAGCAATTATTATATTTTAACTTTTTATTTGGGTTATTGCTATATACAGTCCTAAAACCGGCTTTCGCCGGTTTTAGTCCAGTAATAAAGAATATAATTTGATATTATTCTAAAAAATGGAAATATTGTGAAGGAATATTTGGAGAATCAGTATTCATTAAGGGTGTTTCGTGTAGTAAATGTTTTTTAATGTATAATGACTCCAAAAATAATCGTTCGTTATGTTTATAACATTTTTGTAAAATTATTGGTTCCCAGTTTATAATGTGGTTAAATGTGAAAGCATGATTAGCGACTGCAGAAGTATAAGGATCACGGGATAAAGCATTTTTGTGTTCTTTAATGCGGTCTAAAATATCCCTTTTAGTTTGACCGATATATGAAAATGAGCAATTTAAGCAAACTAATTTGTAAATAACATTATTTACACTATTATTGATATAATTTTTATCAAAATAAAAGGATTTTACACTTTTTGTTGACCGAAAAAACACCTTAAATTTATATTCAGATAAAATTCTAGCTATGTTTTCACTCTTGCCTAAATAATATGGAATAGAAATTTTGATTTCATTATTCGAATCTTTACATATGGGATAAAGAATAGAGTTTTTAACTTTCTTAAAAGTAGAAATTATTAAATTTTCTGGATAATTATTTATTAGTAAAGCATTTTTAATCAGATCTAATTCAGTTATTAAGTCAGAATAATTAGAAACAATTCTATAAGCACGAAAAGCTAACGACCTAATAACTGCAATTTTGTGTGTTAAAGGTGAGTGAGAGTTAAAATTTAAATAGCGATAAGAATGTGTGGGTTTTCTATAAACTAAAGTTTCTAAATCAAAGTTAACTCTTTTTATTAGGACATCTAAAAAGCTAATTTGTTTTCCAATTTCATGAGAAACCGAAAACTTTAGAAACGGTTTTAAATTATTGATAAAATTTAAAAACTTGCTAATTTTATTGGATTCAATTATAACAAAAATGTCATCAACATATCTATAATAAACCTTTAAATTTGTAAATAGATTTATGCATTTATCAATGTCCATCATAATTATTTCAGCAATTATTGGAGAATTGTTTGCACCCATTGGTGTGCCACAATTTTGT
>JAQIXJ010004678.1:0-10432 GCA_034700185.1 Phthiracarus laevigatus | reverse complement strand
ATTATTTTTCAATTTTTTTCTATTTTTTTTAATTTTAATAAATTATATATAAATTTTAAACACTTATTTTTCAATTTTTTCAATTATATTTTATTTTTAAATTAATAATTTTTAATTTTTTTCAATTTTTTCAATTTTTTTTAATTTTAATCAATTATTTTTCAATTATAATCAATTATATTTCAATTTTAATTAATAATTTTTAATTTTTTTCAATTATAATCAATTTTTTTTCATTTTTATCAATTTTTATCAATTTTAAACATGACAATAATATATCTAAGTGCCATTATTGTCCTATGCCTAATCATATCTTTAGTTAAAATGTTAAAAAATAGTCCAGGTACTTCAGGAAAAGGTAATTTTATAGATAAAAACGCACAAAGTATTGTTTTTAATATTAAATCAAAGGTATTACATGAAAATCCCAAAATGAAAAAGATGGAAATGTATATGAAAGTTTCAGATTTATCTGGTATATCTTTAACGAGTGTAAGAAGAATTATTAGCGATGGAGTAGTAAAATCACCATCTAAAAGATCAAAGAAATCTTTGAAATATACGTTTGACAATTGTGACATTGATACGATAAACTTGATGATACGACAAATGTACTTAAATAACAAGTTTCCAACAATTGAAGAATTGTATAAGCAAATGGATTATGATAGTGCATTATCATTTAAAGATTGCTCACGTAGAACTTTTTACAGAATAATCAAACGTATGGGATATAAATATGTTTCGAGTATTAAAATTTCTAGAGGATTATTAATGGAACGAAATGATGTGATATTACTGCGCCGACAATACTTAAGAAAAAAAAGAGAATTAGAAAGAAGTTTTCGAATAGAAAATTTTATATTTCTTGATGAAACATTTGTACATCAAAATATGATTAATAACAAAATACTAATATCTCCATCAGATTTGCCACCAATAAAAATTCCTTCTGGAAAAGGTCAACGTTTTATAATATTGCACGCGGGAAACTCTAATGGTTTTATCAATAATGCTCAATTAGTTTATAAAGGAACCACAGTAGATGAAGATTATCATACGGAAATGAATAGTAAAGTATTTGAAAATTGGATAATAAAACAACTTATTCCAAATTTACCCGACAATTCTATAATAGTAATGGATAACGCACCCTATCATTCAAGAATATTAAATAAAGCACCAACACAGCAAAATAATAAAACACAAATTAAAACATGGTTAGACGACAATAATATTGAATATCCTGATGATGCATTAAAAACAGAGCTATTAAAAATTGTAAAAGAAAATGCTAGTTGTAAACAGTATGTAGTTGATAACATTCTTAAACAATACGGACATTTAACATTAAGACTACCGCCATATTATTGCGATTTCAACCCTATTGAAAAAGTATGGGCTCAGGTGAAAAAATATGTAAAAGATAATAACACGAAACATACTTTAGAGACGGTTAAGAATTTAATTCTAACAGCTTTTACTACAGTAACAATTGAAAATTGGTCAAATTATATTCGTAAAAGTAAAGAAATTGAAGACGAGTACTGGTTAAGTGATGGCTTGGTAGACAATTATACTGAAAATATGATTATTAACTTTAACGATAGTGATAGTGATATTGACAGTAACAGTGACAGTGAATGTGATACAGAAATTAATATACGTGACAACAATATTCAAATTAATTGTGAAATTCTTCAAAATAATTCTAATTTTTCTAATGTATAAATTAACTATTTAATTCCCTAATTTTTTTATAGGTTTCTACAAATATTGGAGAGAAAGGGGGCGTGTTTCCGATAAGTGAAGTAATCGGAGGCAGAGCTTGGCCCCCTTTCTTAAGGAATTCCTGGCCGCGGAAGGGGTTTGGGGTGGCCCGTGGCCTCGAATTCCTCCCGTCGACCCCAGAAATGGGGTCGACTCCAATAGAAATGGGGCCAAGCTCTGTCATCGGCTTCTTAGCCGGTCTGAAAGAGTACCTGTCAAGGACGAAACAGAGCACAGGTGAGTATGTTTTTTAAAAAAAATTTAAAGTAAATTGTAAAAGAGGTTTCCATTAACGAGAATTTAGTGTATAATTTACTCTATTGCCCTCTACATGCATACAATTCAACAATTTAGTCTCCTCCCTTTTTGTCAAAGTTATTTGGCATCGTCTTTAGTGTTGTTTATTTTAAATAGGAGCGACTATGAAAAAGTTTTTCAACAATTTAAATCAACAAATAAATAATTTTTAAGTATTTTTCACATACTACAACAATATTTTCTTTCATATTCCGTTAAAAAATTTTATGTTGCGGACAGACAGACACGAAAAAGTATTTTTTATATTATTTATTTACAATACTATAACATGTAACTTACATACATTTACTATTTTATTCCTAGTGAATTGATTTTATCGAACGTGTAATATAATTTAAAAATAACTGATAATTAAATACATTTCAATAGGAGTATATTTTGTTAGTTTAAAATGAAGATTTAATGTTCTTTAGATTTTGCGACATCGACTTTAGACTTTATATATATTGTAATCATAGATAATGAATAAAATTTGTAACTTAAAATTGCTCAAAGAAATTACCAAAGGGATAATTAACTAATTTGTGAAGTATTCTATTCGAGCGAATTATCATTTAGTTTTTATTAAATTATTTTAATCATTTTACTCATATAATATATTCTCTATACGTTCACAATTTCAATATAATTACTGTCTCTCAAGGCGTACTTTAAAAAATCTTGGTTCAAGAAAGAAATTAAATTTCTTTGCTTCCAGATCGACATTTTGTTTGTCAGCCAATACCAGTTCGTATCCATCAGTTTCTTGCAAGAAACGCGTTATAATCAAAAATAACGAATTCATAGCGAATTTGTCTCCGATACACATTCGCTTTCCTGTACCAAATGGAATAAATTCTGGCATTTTTGAGGAAATTAAGTGTTGGTCGCCATCAAGGAATCTTTGTGGATTAAACAAGTCCGGGTTTGTCCAATACCTTTGATCATTATGTATCGATTGTAGATTTGCCATAACTGTTGTGGATTTCGGTACCAAAAATTTATCTTTTAAATAAATTTTATGAAAACAAATTTAATACTTATTTATAAGTTTGGTTTACCGATAACAGTATCACTTGCAGTGTAATGAATTAAACCCAATGGAACTAATGTTCTTGCTCTCAACGTTTCACATATAAATGCCATCACAAAATTACATTTTTCCTTATCTTCTATTCCGGGTGTTTCGATACCTTCAAATAAATAACTATAATAGAAAACTAAATTAAAAAATTAATTGTTACCCAAAATCGATTTAATTTCGTCTCTCATCCTTTGCTGCATATCTGGATAATATGACATAAAAAGTAAAATCCATTTGAATGTCAAATGAGTTGTATCACTTCCAGCTTTTAGGAAAATCGAGATATAATTTATTAAAAATTAAGTTTTTAAATAGAAATCATACCCATGAATAACAATATTAAATTTCCAATATTATTTTGTTCAGTTAAATGTATTTTTTTATTTTCGTCCATAAATGTTTGATTATTTGTTGATAAAAGAAAACTACAAATGCTTTGATTTTGATTTCCATCACTGTTTTCGCGATACCATTTCGAAAATATACTGTTAGTAGCATTGACGGCAGGAGAAAATTTTTTTAAATCTAGAAAATACTTGATAAACGTTATTGATTCAGATAATAAAAATTTAAAAACACTGGTTGATATATTTTCAAAGTAAAAATGTATTTGTTCAATGAGTTTATCATCAAAACTAATTTTTTTCCCAAATATTGTTTCAGACATTAATCTAATAAAAATGCTGTCAACATATATTCCAACGTCAAAGTCATTTTCGCATTCATTTCTTTTAATTATGCAAACTGTGTCCTCAACAATCTCATTCGATATTTCCGCAAGTTTTTTAGTGGATAAAAATTTTCTAAAAATTTTGTTTATTATTATTTATCGGTTATTAAAATCTTAATATAAAAATACCTTAAGGATTCAATATAAATGTTTCGTAAGATTTTGCATTCATTATTATAGCCCATAGTTCCCAAAAGTCTTTGACCACCGAATGACATAGAATTAAGATTATACTGTAACGATGATTCAGTTCTATCACTGCAGCTATCTTTCTTGAAGGCTATTCTTGCTAAATCATGTCTACCAAGTATAACCAATGGCATCGAAAACAACCAAAACGTGTATATATCTCCATAATATTTAGCTAAATTTTGCAAATAAATACATGGTTGACCATTTATTCGGTTATAATCTTTTATTAACACTAATCTCAAGAAATAATTTTAGTTTATTTAAAAAGGATTTTTTAATTCCATTTTACCTGATCTTATAGTACTCTCAATCACAAAATCGGATTAATTATAAGTTTTAAAATTTATAGAATAAATCATAGAATAAAGTTTTCGTTAGTGATTGTTATTATTATAGCTTACTTAAACTGTTTCTAAATAAAGGTAATGGTTTAGGCCCAGGAGGATAATATTTTAATCGAGAATAAAATGTGTAGATATAGTTTGATATATAGAAAAGTATTAGAATAATTATAACAGCATTCATATTTTCTATCAATGAAAACATGATTAGTTTTGTATCATCAATTTAGGCGATAATATTTAAACAATTTGATTATATTTAATTTATAACAATAAACTGATATTTTCACTTTCACTTTAATTAAACTTATACAAAGCAATTGCAAATGTAATCTAATTTAATAAATTCAATTATTACGATTACAGGCTTAAACCAAGTATGGAATAAGCATTAAAAAACGCTATAAAATCTTGAGAACTTTCTCACTTTTCATGATAAATAAAACATATGCCTTGAATGAAAATTGCTAAAAATATGGCGGTCTGCTATAGATAAGGAAAAACGTTTCTTATATCAGGAAAATCCTGGATTATATCAGAGAAAATATGTTTAATTATCTTTTAACTTAATAAAAAATGTAATAAACAGTTTAATAATTTTGAGAATCATAAAGAAATAGATTGAAGATTTTTAATATCAGAAATCAATTTAATAATTTTTTTACAAATTATTTATTCGTTTATTATGGTCATAGATTAATATTACACATTTCGAGCTTTACTATTAATAGTCCTGTATCGTTTAAGAAACATTTTTTTCATTCAGGAATAATATCGTAATCATTCATTATTTTATTTTTATACTTTTCTTTAATGAATTGGTTTAGATGTCGAAAATCTAAAGCACATAAATGTTCATTTTAAACTCACAAAATATTCTGAGAATTTAATGTCTTTTATTAACAGTTATTATAAAATATAATACATATTCGATTAAACCATTACATTAGACATATAGTAAATAAGCTGTAAGATATACTTCATATGATTATAAATGATTACATGAACTTTATTTAATTATTTAGGAAAAACACAAGTAGAATGAACAGTACAGACATTGCACCAATTGTTAATCAAAATCTGCTCTTAATTTAAAACGGAATGATTAATAAAGTACTGATATTATGTGTGATTGTATTACAATTACAATTACAATATTTGGAATTTAGCTTAATTGTTTTGAATGAGGTAATTTAGAATATGAAATTGTGAAAAATTCAAAGTTTTAACCCGGTTCAATTCCGTCAATAGCCCGATAAATTTAAATAATCAACCCCCGAACCTCACCGATTTTATTTAAAAACAAGATCGATACGTTCATAGTATCTGACTTTGCTATTTAAACTTTTGTTAGTATAGTGTCGCTCTATTATTTAATTCACTCCTATAATTTATTATTAATTTATAAGAATTTCTGTTATAAGTTTTACACTATGATCAAATTGAAGTCATAACTAGTGATATGATATCACTAAAGCAAGGAAGTTTACATAAAATAATTTTGTCGGCGTTAAGTTGTATTAATCTGAGAAGTTTTTTTGCGAGTAATACTGTAAAAATAAGTTATTTCATACGTTGTATAAATAAATATAAATAAATATTCTATTAATAATAACTATATATAATGTTTTTGGGTAATTGTCATTCAAAATCGATTAGATTTTGAGAACAATCAGTTTTTAAAACTTTCTACAAAATTTTATATAAAATTTGTTGACTTTTAATAATATTAAAAATGTCGTGAGTGAAAAATTTAAGATTATGAAAAATATTTGAACCGTTATTATCCTATTGTATTCAATATTTGGTCTTAAAAATTCCTATTATAATCAATATTTTTGAATATTTTAAAGTTTTACTATTTTTAATATTTACTTATACCAAAATTAAAATTTTCAATTAATTTAAAGCAAATAAAATAGTTTAAGCAACTATTATCTCTTTTGTAAAATGGTTGTTTATAAGATAACGACACATAACCTTAAGAAATTTCTGACCAAATCTCAAAAAACAAAATATTTTAGTTATATTACAACATAATACAAAAATTAATTTTTTTAATAAAAACTAGTTATTCTTCGCGAATAGTTGTACCATAAACTAAAATGATTAATCTCATTCAATATTAATGAGTTGCAAAATGAAATATCAACTGGTACTGTGTATGAGTTTTAAAGTACATTATATTACAATTTCTGCTATATTTTTTAAATACCCAATTTATGTTCGACCATGTTTTATTAAATATTTGAAAACGTATGATTATAAACAGTATTTGCGACATTAGTTTAATATAAAAGTCGCCAAAAATAAGAACAGGTTCACGTAAAACTACATAATGATTGCATTGAAACTGATAAAGTTAAGAAAAATGGTTAACATTTTATGTTTAATTATTGCGATTTATCAGTGGATTTACTATTCACCGAAGAGTATACTCAGTATAGAACCACCATTTCAATAAGAACCGGCAAACACGTTCAACAATCGATTCCGTCTATTAGTTTATGTGTATTAAGTAAACACGATTTAAAGAATATTTATGACAAAAAGAGCAAAAACCAAACGTTAGATAAGTATTTATTGCTGTCAACTTTTAGCTACATTTATAAATTTGTTATGAGGGAAGATGATGTGAAAAAAGTATTAAAAATGGACCATTTACGATCGTTTACTAAGTTTTCTCCTTATTGTTTGACAAAATTCAGTGAATTGACATTAAACAATTCGGGAAATCAGCCCAAACTCTTTAGCGTTAATCATAGAGTATTTGGCAACAATAATATTAATTTATCGGTCATAATACATCCAAGTAATTCTATGCCATTATTTTATAATCATAATAATAGGTATGTTTTAAAAGATGGTAGTTTTATAGCAGTTTGGTATCACTTAATTAGAGAAACTCTACTTGAATTCCCGTACGAAACTAATTGCGTTAATTTCGACAAACCTCTTCAAAGTTTTACCTATAATGGAAATAACATTTCAATGTCCGAATTATTGATTCATACAAACATCAAAATTCTAATTTATCAACGCAGCAAAAAAAGCTGTATTAATGACTACATAGTTACTGAAAAAGCTTATGAAATTCCATACATATTGGGTCAAGATTTTGCAGTGTCAAAACTATTTTCAAAAGTAATTTCATTCGAGAAAACCCTTTCATCGGACATGTATTACACGCATTTGCCAAAAATGGATACAATAACATATATGTGTTTAGTCGGTGGTATATTTTCGATGTGGTTTGGAGTTTATTGTTACATGTTATGCATGTATTTAACAGAAAAAATAATTTCCATTATCAATACAATAATCATTTCTATGAATTCGAGTAAACACCGTTTATTTTTCTATTCGCGTAAATTAGTGGCTATAATTTTATTATGTTTTATGTTTGCCCAAAAATATCAGTTAATAGACGAATATTTAAATTCAAACACTATTACGCGAATTTCGATTGTTCGCGCAAACATATTGCCACCGATTGAATTCATAATTGTCCCAAATAAATTCAAAGCTAGCTATTTATCACGTTTGTATCCACATTCCAATATTAAGTTATACGGGGAAAAAATACATATAAATATGTTGGAACTGCTTTCATATTACGGTGTTGAGTCGTTAATTAAGTTATACAATAGTTTTATGCCAATAATAGAATCGTGTACTATCGAGACAATAATTGATAAATCTTATGACTGCACTGAAATATCTCAGCATTATATACTTATCTATAGTAAATACCATTTAAATTTTAACTTTCGTCAAACATATTTCCACAGTTATTTTAATATAACAGACAAGATATTTAAATTGGACAAACATATTATCAGAAAATATCTCAAACAAATTCATCTTAAGCTCAATACCAAACTTATGACTGATAAAACTTATGCAAACTTTCTATTAATATTGATTAGAAGTACAGACAAGTTTAGTCGTTTCCAAATTGATTTGAACGCTGATTACAATCTTTATTATTCAGCAAATATAATAGAAAATCTTATTCGATCAAAGTCCGGGCACTATTGTAATAAAATCGGTTCAATTGACAATAATAATGAGTGGTTTACATATACTTTTTGCAAAAATCTCTGTTATCTTAAATACATGAACGACAGTTTCGGTTGTGTTTCTTATTTTAATGATCAATATATTGCAACAAATTATATGGAACGTAAAATCTACAAGTTTTGCAACCGAATTCTTAATCTTACAATTTATGAGAAAATGAAATTGTTTTGCGTTGGCTACTGTGCTCTACCATTTTGTTACACTCAACACTTTGAAACGAATATTTTAAAGATAATTACGGGCAAAACAGATTATATTAATATTTATGTAATTCCACAATTGTCATATGTAATCACAAATACGGAAATTGTTAAAATGTCTTTTCTTGAATTCTTATGTAATTTTGGTGGGATCACTGGTTTTTGGTTTGCGTTCTCGTTTACAGAAATGATTCTGTTTTTCCTTAACATAATTCATTCAAATATTAGGTTATCATTTAATTATTTTATTAAATTTTTTTAATAATCGATTATTAGTTTGCTTTACCAAATGGTGTTTTTCGCGCTCACCATACTCTTGAAAATGATGTTGAAAATTATGATTTCCTTAAACTTTATGGCTATTTATTAATTTGTTTTTATACAGTAAGTCCCACAGAAAACTTGAGTGGCCTAATTATATATACTGGGTTTCAATAAGCAAACAAATTTATGTTAATAAAATGAATAGTGATATTTACGTTTTTTAATTTTTTTAAATAAATGTTGAAAATGTTTCCCATCATTTTCAATACATAATTTCACAATTTTAACATATTATCTGCTACTTTAATTAAAGATTCTTGCTTAATTTCTTTTTGTTTTCTTCTTCAACATTTAATTTTAGTTCGTTGAAATCTTTAGGAATAGGTTTATAAACTTTAGTTTTAATATCTCCCAGTAGATGAAAATCGAGACTTGTTAAATCAGGTGACATTACAGGCCATTTAAGTTTGAAAAAAGCTTGTAGTGCGGGAAATTAATACGTTAGGCTCAGCTCTTCTGATATGCTGGCATTTTTGAGGAAATTAAATGGTTGTTGCTATCAAGAAATCGTTGTGGATTAAACACGTCCGGGTTATTCGCATATCTTTGATCATTATGTATTGAGTGTATATTTACAATTATTGAAGTGGATTTCGGTATCAATGTTTTATCTTTTAAATACATTTTAATGAAAATAAAATTTAATAATTATTTTAAATTTGGATATCGATAACAGTGTCACATGTTGCTTAATGCATAAAACCTAATGGAGCAAGTTCTGAATTAGACTGGTAAAACGTAAAAAATTTTAGGCCAGAGCCCGGCAATGGTCCGATAGATTGAGGCCCGGCACGGCCTGAGCCCGACTACTTTGAAAAAACAAAACCCGACCAGGCCTGGTCCAACAAAACATAGGCCTGACTCGGCCCGTCCCGAATAAGCACGATAAAAATCTTGTTTTGTTTTTAATTTTGATATTCACATGATAAAAACTTTACTTTTTTTGTATGACATAGTTTTGTTTAGTACATTTAATGTTATTATTAATTAGGAATTACCAAATTTCGTTTACACAATCAATTTGTTAAATAAAAACTTGTCTCATATTTGACATAAAGACCCGTTCCAGCCCGATGTTTTTCTCAAATGCCTGACACAGCCCAAAATTTTTACTTTTAGGCCCAAACCATGCCCGGCCCGTGGAAAATATCGGGGGCCCGTTTACAAGTCGATTCTGAATCTTAACGTTTTAGATATAAACATAGTTCCCCAAAGTGGTGCTTGCCCAGGGTTGATCAAGTTTATATAACAATATGCAATATGCAAACAATGCGCTAATTATCCACAGATGCGTAGCGCACAAATTAGTAAAAAGAGATAAATAAAATTTGTTTTGTATTACCGAGTTCTAAGCATTCTGTATCATAAGCAGGGTGTCCCAGAGGGGGGGTCTGGAGGGGGGTTTGGGGGG
>JAQIXJ010004677.1:0-10433 GCA_034700185.1 Phthiracarus laevigatus | reverse complement strand
CGTCTGTATGTTCGCAGTCTTATATTAATTGACTTATTCCACTTGATTTAACTATTAAGTTTTTTACATAAGTAAACGTTAACCTATGAAAAAGTGAGGTCTCTATGAATGTGTCGTTCTTGTTATTACTTTTTAAACGAATTCTTTTTGTTAATAAAGGGAAAGTTTTTTGGATTCTTATGACTTTTTCCAATTTTTTTTAAATGTGCAGACAGACGGACAGACGGACATACCCAAATCCATATAACTGTCTCTGTAATTTTGTACAATTTTGTACCTACTTAACTCAAGGCCAAACTCTGCCTGATATTTTTACTTTAAGGCACGAATCCAGCCCGAAAAAATGTCATGGGTCCTGCGGAACTCGACAAATCGAGGCCGGTTTGAGAGTCTAGTTCATACCTTTGTCAGCTACTAATGTTTTTCGTTAAAATAGAAACTAATGTTGCATAATTCATACTTAAAACTAGAAGTAAAATAATTGTTAAATAACGCATTCCATGTTCTTTATAAATTCACTGGCCTTAAAATGAAATTAGATGTTGTAATAAGATTGGCTGTTAAAGTAACAAAGACGTAGCAAATTGCGTCAATCATAACCCCAACCATCATTCACAAATTGATTATAAATTGTTTTCAATACTGTAATACACTAATGTCCGAAATTATCTCAAATCTCAATTTTTAAACACTACATTCATCACGCATACCTTACATTCAACAAATTTGTTTTGCTGAATAAACTGTTAGGAATCATCAAACATTTTGATTTGATTAATTTTAACAATTATAATTTTTATAACATTTTATAAAATTCAAACTTAATCATTAATTAAAAAGTTATTATTCTATTTAGGATTTTTAGTTTTGGTTTTTCTCTTAACGCAATGAACATTTTTTTGGTTAAACCTATTCCACGCTTCTCTAATTTCGATTGTAGTATCAGAACCATTCCAATCAAGTCTAATAACTAAGTATTTCCTAACAGAGCAGTAATTCGTGTTTCGCTTAACCCTCATCGAAACCATTTTCGACAAATTCGTGATAGCGATAAACGATTTTTGTGCCACAATTCCGGTCAAATAGATATCTTCAAATGGCAATGCGGGTAATGAATCCACTATCGCTGTTTCGTACAGCGTCATCAATACTGAACCGGGAATTAAGTAGTTGTAACGAATATAATTCGGGTACACATCACTGGGATAGTCGTCGACACTAATATACGAGCTGAGCTGTTGCGGTGATCGCGAAACTGTTACAGTTTTCGCCACTTCCCCGTAAATACTGTTCATATCGAGCGAATTTTCTTTTAAATAATTTACTAACTGTTCGGTATTTAATATTGTTCTGTCGTCTGCCTATCGATAGGAAAATAGTGGTCAAATGATAATTGAATTATTATAATCTCTTAAGCAAAATAGGCGAACCTTAAGCAAGTATTTAACTAATGGACAGTTAAGTACAGTCCAGCGTATAATAGCCAACGATTTAAGCGTGGCGTTATCGCTGCTCTCATAAAAACCGAATTGAATGATATCCTTGAACGCATAAACTTCTTCAGCCAATATCTGTTGCGTAGTGGCGTTATCGGTGTTGGCCACAGCGAACAGTAGCCGCGCATCGTTATGCATGGACTTTAAAGAGTGTGCCCACGTGTCGCGTATCAGTTGCCTCCTCTCGAAATTTTCGACCGAAACGCAAACTAATATCAGTAAAGTTAGTTGACTACCGAGCGATTGCTCGCACAAATCATTGCCGGTAATAACGTGGGTGATGTGTACGACTTTTTCTGGGAACAACAGTCTCGTGGATCTGCGTTTGCTAACCGATAGCATCGCGTGTAGACTGTCTTCGATATTCCGTTCGTTAAGGCGTTTGTTAAGCTCTGACAGTTGTTTCAGGTACTCGTCGATCGAAATAACGTCGTCTACGTATTTATTTCGGGTAACGATTGTAACGTTTTCGACTTGCAAGTGGCCGTTGTTGCTAACACTTAAGCGCGTATTTTGATGTTCGGCTCTCGCGTAATAATACACTAGTAATTTCATGTACGCTATGAACAGAACCGTTATGAGTATCATCGATAAACCTCTGTACGAACATTTATGTGTCAATGAATGGAGCAGTAGATCTTTTAAATGAATTAGAATCTTTAGTCGCATAATTTTTTGTCGCACCCAAAAAATCTATCCACAAGATCTACTATAGCCAAAACATATTTTTATTATAATGGGAGATAACGAAAAAAAGAGCGTTGTGCTAATTGAAGTAAAGTGTGTATGGAGAGAGTCATTTAAATTTTTTTCTCATGCTTACGTTTTAGCACAGAAATTGCATTCAGTTGTTTAATGTCATAAATAAAACACGAAGAAAGTTGTCAGTAGAGGTGATAATATAGTGTCTGTGTGTTAGTGCGCTTAACGTGCGTGGGTATTAATAAAAAAATTTGGCAGCACGTAATTATATTTGTCACCGTTTTACTAGTTGAGAGACGCGAGTGATTTTTCATGGCGATTATTATTAATATGTATTTTATGTATGTCTGGAAAAAATTAATAAGACAGTAAATCAATTCCATGAATGCGATCGATAAATGCAACGAAGTCGATGAACTAGAAATTCTCGAAAGTTCTGTTGTGAACTGATTTATTTATTTTGTTGAACAAATTAATTTTTTTGTGCGTTATATAAAATACCGGCATAATTGTTGCAAAACCTTTTGAAATTATAAGTTTTAACAATTCATTTGTGTACACTATTTCCCATTCATGGGCTAACTTAACCAGAGACTACGAAAATTTTCTTCTTAGGTTAAAATATTCGCAACACTAGTGTCTGTATTTTATGTAATTTTTATTTAATAATCCCATTGTTATTTAATGGAAATTGTTAACGAAAAAATTGCTTATTTAAAAATGTCCGGAAAGTTTTTTGCGAACACTAATCACGCAACATATGATTTATATTAATTTATGGTTAACTGTTGGCAGATAATAAAACTGAAATAAAACAGCGCTTGAAATATAAATATAAGACATTTTTATAGCCATAAAAGATTAAGACTGTGTGACACAAATTTTTTATTGACATTGGAGAAAATAAAAAAAGAAAGAAAGATATTGTAAACTGCCGTCAATGCTAACAATTTAATATTAACGCGCAAACCCAAACAGTAGTTAGGAATCAGTGGCTCCCAATCTATTGTTGAGAGGTTAAAATTCTAATGAAATAAAGTTTTTTTGCGCCGGATATTTATTTAAAAAATAGATTTTCAAATTTTTCCCATAAAATCTTCCTTATTTTGTTTAAAAATTCTAAAATTTAGATTAAAGTGACAATTTTTAGTTGTTCTTTATTATAACTTCTCAATATTTGTTTAAAAATCTTGAGAATGTTTACAGTTATATCATTTTTAAGTTATTTTGATTACTGAATTATAGCGTGAATTGCAATAATAATAATAATAATCAATAAGCTTATGCTTCCTACATATGATTCTAAGCTCATCACGAGTTTTTATAAAATATTTATTACACGGTTGACAGAATAATGTTGAGAACCTTCTGTGCACCGCATGAATTGTAGTAGTAATTGTGCCTGCGGTTCAGCGTGTCAAACAGATAAAAAATCCTTTCTAATTTCAATTCATATAACTAAAGCTGGGCCTTTGTAATAATGGATGTTTTATTTTTTAAGCTCCTTAATGTGAAAACTTTACTAAAAACAAAAATATATAGCTTAAACGATACAAAATACTCGACATGTTGCTTCGAGATAACGAAATCTTAGTTAATAAAATTCACTAAAACATTTTTTTAAATTTGTTCAGTCACGCTTAGATTGCATTGCAACTGCATTGCCGTAGAGTAGATTTAGCACTTCATTTAATAGAAGCGGTCGCAGCAGCTAAAAGGAAAAAAATTTATCTTTAACTTGTAATAATTTGCATTAAGAGTGATCCACTTTTCTTATCATTAAATATTCTTGGGGAGACTAGTAAATGGATATCCGAAATGTCGGGTTTCGGGTCGGGTTTTCAAAATTTTTCTTACAAAAGCTGAGTTTTTGAAATGATACAAATATGAGAACAAAAATTTATGGAAATTTTGGCCATTTTTAAAATTAAATCTTTATTTAAAACTAAATAATAATTATTATATGGAATAAAATTAAAATTTTTAAGTAAGATAGTATTTTTCTGTTCTATATATTTTCTCCTTATCCTTATTATTAGTGATGCACAAAAGTCAAAAGTTAAGAATTTTGCTTAACTCTTAACCTTAACATCTTAAAGTTTTTTAACCTCAACTTTGACCAGTTAACAACTTTCTTAACTTTAACTTTAACCGGTTAAGAAAACTTTAACACTCGAGTTAACTCAATAATTTAACTCGAACAAATTTTATGGTATTTTTCAACAGATTTTTAATTTAAAAAACTAAATTCTGAATCACATTCATTATCCAAAAATATGTAACCACTCGTTTTTAATTATCAAATAATTTTATAGAAATGATTTATGATTTTTTTAGTTAAGCATAACAATCTCAATCAGTTTTGTTCAACTAAAATGTGAAAATAAATAATTGTATACATATTTCACTCATTTATACAATGCCAGTAACCCAATTAGTTTACACGATATATATTTTTATTGGGAATAATAATTTAAAAGCAAAATTCAATAAAATACAGAAGTATATCTTTGTATATCTTATTTCGAATTAACCGGATAACTCGCAATTTTTTCTTTAACGGTTAAGTCAAGAAGTTTCTTAACTTTAACTTTAACTCACATCAAAATGTTTAATTTTAACTTTAACTTTAACCGGTTAACCTGTTAAGCCAAAAGTTAACCGGTTAATATACGCATCTCTACATATCCTTATTTCCTTATCTATATAATTAAATAGACGATCTCTCTCTCTCTCTCTCTCTCTCTCTCTCTCTCTCTCTCTCTGTCACGGTCTTCTACAATGCTCATATTAACCAATTTTCGAACGGTGCCTAACAATAACAAAAAACTTTTAACCTATTGTTGTATTGCACTAAAATGTTAAGTGAATAATGCAATAATAAAAGAAAATAACAGAAATTAAATTTAAATAACCGTCATTTACAAGAATATCAACAATTTAATACGTTATACGGGCATAAAAATGTTATTTCCACGCGAAGCGGGTTTCTAACTAGTTATATATTAATCGCTTCATCTCTCTCTCCCTCTCTTCGTAGCGTTCTCCTACAATATTAAAATCAGCTATTTTTACGAACAATAACTAACAATCTGAAACTTTTAACCTATTGTTGTATTGCACGAAAAAGTTTAAGTGGAAATGCAATAATAAAACAAAATAACAGCAATTTAAATTATTTAAATGATTATAGTGTATCAACAATATATAACGTTATATGGGCATAAAAATATTATTTCAACTCGAAGCAGGATTCTAACTAGTAATTTATTAAAATATACGTAACAATAAAAAAGATGGCTAGTTAGGTCGGGAAAAAAAGTTGGGTTGGGCCGGATAAATAAATTAGATTATATCTAAAAAATTCTGATTATTTATTGTTTTCAAAAATTTCGTATTATTAAATCATACTGTACAGAATTATAAAAATGCTTATTCATTGATACACCAACTACATTATTAAAATTTCTTTGTAAAATCCGACCAAAACAGTACCGTTTCATAACCGCGAGCAATAAATTCTTTACCATTTCATTACCGACAAACTCGGTATTTGTTCATTCCATTCCGTATCGTTACCTGAGCGGATCTCCCAATCCACTATAATTCCACTTTAATGAAACTAAATTTTTAATCAGTAACTAAAGTACTCTGATTGTCGAGCATTCGTGAATTAACACATGAAACAAAATTCACTTGAGTCTAGTGGACAGTTTTTCGTGCGATTAAACGCACTTTGTATTAAAATCGCAAGTGTTTACGAAATTTGATGCACTCAAACGCAAACTTGTTTACTATAGATTTAGTGCAAACACTTCTCTAGTTCTGGCTGACGAAAAGAAATAAAAGAAATGGCAAGAATTATATTGCTTAAAGCAATAATATTTCGCCGAATTCATTATTTGCGGAACATTTTTCCAAATGGCTTAACTCTTTTTTTAACCTACAAATTTCGACATTAAGTACAAGCATTTGTTTACTACAAAAAATACTAAGAAATAATTTGTTTACGATACGCAGCGTAAACTAATTCATGAATAATAATTAATCCGATTAATTTATTAATGATACTTAACAACCGTTTATATTAATTTGGATGCAACGAATATGTAAAAACTAATATTCATTAATTTACTTAATACCGTAATTTGTTTTGTTAAAATAAAACTTCAATTATCTGTTATGTTAATGGTTTGTTAAATTCTGCTTAATTAACGAATATTTCTAGCGCTAATTTTACGCATATCTATACGATACGTCAGGTCGTTAAATATGTAATTAAGATCGAGTCATGTTTTAATTATTAACATTAATGTTAATAATAAATTGTATGAAAACTAGTGATAAAAATTTAAACGAAAAGACCAGAAAAACAAATTCATTGAGAGCTGACTTAATAGTTTGAAGCGAATAAAAATATCAGTTCCAAAGCATATGATTGTAATGATATCCCAAATCGATCCAAGATGCAAAATTACTTTAATCATACATTAGAGAACCCCATCTTTAATATAAGACAGCGGATATTCTGACGAACAGACAAATATGGTCAAATCCATAGGCATAACTTTGTCTATTTAAGTTGAGCTATACTCACCAATTCTCATTTGAAAAAAATCGTTAAACTTTTGAAGCATTTGCATTTGATCTTATCTTATAGGCCTCAACTTCTATGTTTAATTGGCAGTACCTGTTTAAGGAGTTTTTTCTATGAGAGGCTAAGAACTTTATACTCGGTTGCATGTTAGAGTATCGAGTTCAGTCTCAAGCTTTAAGTATAATTTAGGCTAATAATTATTGAGTTTCTCAAAGTACAGATTATGCTCAAACTTATATTTTTGACGGAAACAGTGGAACGTCATAATAATTATAAATTTTAAATTTTGTTTCGTTGATTGAGCACATATTCTTACACTTTTTTCTGTTGTAAATCAACTGTTTTGTAATTTCGTGAATTGATTTGACGTTAGTAAATTATTTAGTAAAATTATTTCTTAGTAAACAAATTATTTCTAATAGAAAAGTTTAACTTCATATAAATATTACTTAAAATACATTTTTGATAAAGAAGCGATGAATAATAACCCTTCGAAACGTCAAATCAATTCACGAAATTAGTGATCAAAACGTTGATTTACAACAGACAAAAAGTGTAAGAATTATAAAATAATTTTTCATAAATATCCAATCAAAAATCGTTTAATGGTTGAACCGCGGTTTTATACAATTATTCATTAAAGCAAAACCGATTTATTTTAAAGATTACGTTCTAAACAGCCCAATATTCGAAACGTCTGTATCTTTAATTATAAAATATTAAAAAACAATCTTAAATAACTTATACAATAAATCACACTATAAAAGCATGTTTATATTGATCAAAAAATCAAGTGTTTTGTGTTGTGAAATCTCAGTTTTTCAGGTATCAAAAGATTAATAAAATCTCATATAATTTGTTCATGTTTATTACGTGGTTAGAAAGAAAAAAATCCACAAAAAATAAGTTAGATTAAAAATATTCAGCAGTTAACGGTTTAAGTATATCAAAATGTTTTCAGCGGTGGGTAATTTAATTAAGTTTAAAAAATTTCATAATTATAAGGAGTTTTTAAAAGATTTAATAATGATCACAACAACTGTAATTCATATAATAATAAACGAATCGAAATGTTTATCTATTTTTATTTATTAAATTCACAAAAAATGAAATCAGGCACATGTTATAGTAATGAATTTTATATAATAAACAAGATCGATACGGTCATAATATCTGACTTTGCTATTTAAGTTTTAGTAAGTTTTTGGTCGCTCCCTCACTTCGTTCGCTCGCTCCCATTATTTTATATTTCCTGATATAAGTTAATTATTATGTTAAAAGCAGATGAAATTAAAAATAAATCGCTTTATTATCGCTTATTAGTGGCATATGCCACTTTAATTTATGACATTTTTGCCGAATTTGCCCTATGTTGACTAGATTTTAAGACATTTTTGAGTGTATAAATCAACATTTTTACTGCAAGTAGCGGCATATGCCACTTTTATTATTAATCAAATGTTGTCGTTTTAGCCTAGTTTTTCCCATTTCAGCCAGTATTTTGTAAATTTTTTACCATTTTGAGTATGTAAGTCAATAATTTTACTGCAAAAATCGGCATATGCCACTTTAGTTATTAATCAATTATTGTGATTTTAGCCCAATTTTGACTAATTTGGCTAGTTTTTCGTTTATTTTTGCCATTTTGAGTCTGAAAATCACTATTTTTATGTAAAACCGGCATATGCCGCTCAATTTTTCTTCTTAATTTGTGTCATTTCTGCTTAAATTTGTATATTTTGGCAAGTTTTTTGGTGTTTTTTTCCTAATTTTCCAACAAAAACCGGGCATATGCCACTAAATTTTAAACCTATATTTAGGCTATTTTTATCAGATTCTTGCGAATTTCGACACAATTTTGTGTATTTTTAAGCCTGTAAAATTTTTCGACGTAATTAATGTCTATAATATTACAAATACTCCTAAATAAATCCATTAAACAATTAATCGATGTGTTTTATCGATAAATTAACATAAAAATCCATTTTGGATTTTGTTGCGCTAAAAGGCTTTGGACCGAGTTTATAAATTTATAAAAATTATATTTTAAAATTAGTTAATTTTATCTAAATTTTAATGAAAAAAAATCTTGTTATCTTTATCCGTTTAGATGAAATTAATTATTTTAGTTAAAACGTTTTTTAATTATTGAACGCTCCCTATTAAAATTTTCAAAATTCGACTTCAGCCAAAATGCTTAGAATAATGTCCTCTATTTTCGAAAAAATTCTCAATCTAATCAAAAAATGGATCGCCCCTATGGAAGTCGGGAGATCCTCTTTTGCGCTTACTTTAATAGCTTAAAACCATTCTTTTTGATACTCCTTTTAAATATAGAACGATCTTTCCAGAATACTAGAAATTAAATTATTTTAAACTGAAGTGGTTTTTAAAGAAAAACCACTTTGAAATGTTTTAAAATATCGTAAAATATTCATTCATACATTGAATTTTATCCTAATTTTGATAATAAGTTGCAATATATGTTTTACGTTATTTATAAGTATGACACTCCCCTGCACCCCATATATTTCTTGTGTTTCGCATTACCTGTGTGTCACCTTTTTATTATCATACAGCTTTACTTGAGATTATTTTTATGGAATGCTCTATTTTATCTTGATATTCAAATACTTTCTTCCAACCGTAATATCTACCATTAATGTTTCTTTACCCACGCATGTTAACACTTCTCGATTGATGTCGCTTTTGGCTTGGCGTAAGTCGTAGAGTCGTTAAACGAGAATTTGACATCCAACAACCTAATTATTAAGCTATCCGTGCGATTTCATTATTAATTACTATATCGTAACTCAGAATATCTATTTATATCTATTTTCGTTGCAAAACTAGATTGATAATTTAGTTAAAAAACTGGGAGAACTAAGTAAAGAATATATACCCAAAATATTGAGTACATCTAATACAACTAGAGAAGTTCTATCAATAAATAAGAACTTATATTATGACAGGCTGTAATGATAGTTATAAAATAATGCAACTATATTTTTCAGTTAATTATTTTGCATTTAATATTCTGCTTTATATGAATATCAGAAGCACAGTCGGGTGTTTTAATAACTTATAATAGCAAATTTACTTATAATTTAGACAAATAAATTAATTGCAAGTTCAGAACAATATCCAAACCCGACAAACATGTGGCGTAAACGTTTAATAGTCTATTATTAACAGTTGTACAATGAATATATTCCATTTCAAGTAAAGTTAGCATACTTAGTATTTGTATCCAATATTTGTTGTATGCTTTTAGTCGTGTTTGTAATAACTGATCGAAACGGTTTTTAATCAAGAGAGAAGGAATTAAATTTTTACTGAATAAATTTAAATAATTAATTATTATAAAAAGTTTTTATATAACCTTTATGTGTGTATAAATATATATCACGTTGAATAATAAAGTTCTTTACAAACACAATAATTATATAATTTTAGGGATGAATAAGTTAGCTAAAAATTTTAAGAAAGATAATATTCTTTTAACTAGACGTTTACCTTCAAATTTAGAGATAACTGATGCTGGAACTCATTTATATAGATTTGGTTTATCACTTTTTAAATATGGAAATGAAAGACGATATCGATTCTGTAATCCAATATTTATTTTAGTGGTTTTA
>JAQIXJ010004676.1:0-10434 GCA_034700185.1 Phthiracarus laevigatus | reverse complement strand
TAATTAATATAAGACTGCGAACGTACAGACGGACAGACGGACATGGTCAAATGCATAAGCTCTCCTTTTTCTAAAAAGAGTGAGCTAATAATTTGCGAATAAATACTGATATTCCGCAGATTTATTATATAATATTGACATGGATTAAATTTGCATTTCAAAAAAGTTCACATAACCGCAACTGAAAATATTACTAAATTTTGAATCATCCAATCCTAGCTAACATTGTCATTCAAATCAAAACCTATTTAAACCCGTTTAATTTATGTCAGCGGTTTTTGTTTAAATGCTAAAAATGTCTTGAATCAGATCTGCTTAATATGGACTCTTATCATAAAAATCAACAATTAATACATCAGCAAATTATTGAAATTACCTTATATTCAAAGTCATCCTGCGTTAGATTAAAATATGCTAAATCAGTATCATTCGCAACATCAGCATAAGTATACGCATATGTGGAGAAATCTGTTCCAGCCATCGGTATTCTGCGTAAATTGTAGTCTAAACCGCTAGTATAAAAATAATCAGAAATTAACTTAGTTTGCAATTCATTTGGAAGAGCTTTAATGTTTATTCCAGTTGAATGAGCAAATGAACCGCCAAATCAAATGATTTTCTGGGACTTTTTATTGAAGACAATTTTGACGTTTTGCTTGTGTTCTCCTCCATAGGTTTGATTATTTTGAATAAAACTTAGTCTAGTTTCCTTAAATCGAAGCCCACTAAGACTCGATTCATAAACAGTTATATAATTTGTGAACTTTTGAATTGATTTCAAATCATCGCAATATGTGGAATTACAGACACAAACCGTACCATTAAATCCATAGACTCGGGGAACACATTCGTTTAGGCACAAAACTAATATAGACTATTCATCATAAATGCCATATAATTGCAAAATAATTTTTAATTTACTAGTTATATTAAATCACATTAAACTTTTTTTAAATTTTATCAAATGTTAAAAAATACATTTTAAAAGTAGAAAAGTTATTAAAATAAATAATCGCAAACAGTTTTCGTTTTTCATTATATTAAAATCAAACTGATATTATGATCAGTTACTTTCATCTAATTATGAATATTTTGTTAATTTGCTCGTTATATAATTATTTTATTATTTTATTTACACTTATTTAAAAGTATTTTTCACACAGAGAAGTCTTTTGAATATAATAAGTGATTATAATAAGCTTATAATTTAAATAATGTAAGTTTCTCTCTTCGTCTTACTTATGCAAAATTTTAAAAATGTAAAATGCATAAAAGATTTTAGGCTGATCTATAGAAGACAGACTCCAGTAATAAAAATTCAAACAATAGTATGGAAAATAAAAAAGTTTATTTAAAGTTTATTGTTAAAAATTGCACGCTATTTATAATCAGTAAAAGTTTTACATCGAATTTGCCTAAAAATACAGTAAATAAAACGAGTTATGGTTTAATTGAATGCAATTCACAACCTTTATGTGGGCGTGTGTCGCGCGCCCCTTCTTTCTCGCCAAAGGATCGATCCTAATAGCTTAGAAATTATATCTGAAATTAATATTTAAAATATTATTAACGTTATCTATGAAAACTAGACATTGTTAGTGCACACAAAGTTTATAATAGTTAAATGTTATTCCGATAGATAGCAGTGATATTTCTTTTTATAATAGAAAAGCACGTGTTTTGTTTTAATTAAATAATGAGTGTTTGGCAACATAAACACGTGTGCCATAAATATTTATTGTTTAATTGGTAATTAGCAAAACACGTGGAATATTCACGATAACAATAACTTTATTAAATATGAGTTTAATAAAAAAGTATAGAAGACATAGTTTTGACAGATTTGGCGATGATTTGTGTGAATTAGTATTAAATTATTTACGATTAAGTGATTGTCTTGGGTTACAATGCGTTTCAAAACAATGGAAACATTTAATATTTAATGGACTGTAATGAAGCGTACCTGCACGTGCTTATAACGTGACCCTCGCTTCTGTGGTTGGATAAGGACTTAATCTGACTTCGTATTTAACAATAACTTCATTGAATTAAGATAGTCTTTATTTAAAAGAAAATAAAATGATTTTTATTATGCGCTAAAAGCGATATCGTTATGCAGTGAAATTGTAATATTACAGACAATAAGGCGGAAAACAATATAATAACTAACTTAATATAATTAAGGGATAATCGGTTTATATAATGGTGCACGCTGTTAGAGAGCGTTTATCGTAACACTGTTTTGGACCAATCAGAGCGTGAGAACAAATCAGCTCACTAACTCTGACGAAGAGTTGAATCGACTCTTATGAGAGTGTTTGATAGCTATACAGCTAACCTGTGCAAACTTCAAGGTCTCTCATAGAAGTCCATATAACTCCTTATTAATAGGGAAAATAATTATAGAGTTATAATAAATGATTTTATAAAAGCGGAAGTAATAATAAAAGCGCTAAATAATTATATAATAATAAAGCGTAAAAGCTCATGTAGTTTAGGGGCACGTGATCAGGTATGGGGACCTCTAACGTAATTTTATTCTCCCCCACCTAAACTCTCGACGTCCCGACGATATCTTTTCGATTCTATGAACTCGTCCTCGTGATCACTACGGTTTTCGCTTGAGTCAACGCGTAAGTTATTAAACGCCAATACGTAACAAATAATCAGGTGAAGACCTCTACATGTAATAAACATCACACGTGCACACGTAAATGGTGCTGTTTTAAATCCGAACGACATTACAAGCCACATTTAGGTTCCAATGTAGTGATGAATGACGTCTTTTCTCGATCCTTTTTTCTGCTTGCTTTGTCCTGTTATAACATTATTTTTGCTGTATGGATCACCTTCAAATGGAAAGGTCTGTCTCAGTCATTGAGTAGACTCAGTAGTTGTTCCCGTTGTGCCATTGTTAGGTGCGGGCTGATGTTGAGACCTGTCTCAGGTTCAGATACCTTGGAAAGGTTTACATCGGTGATAGAGTTGATCCGCAAACTACAACGTTGTTCGAGTACAATTTGAGTTTGTAATGTGAATAAGTAGATCCATGTGAGTAACCATCCATATGTATTGAACAGCGAGCGTTTCGCTCTAACCCACGAGGTCGGTGTTATCAGCTCTTCCTTTTCGAGCGGAATAATGATGTCTTCAGCTTATAATTGTTGCAGTTTTAGTGTGGTTCGTGTCGGCACGCGTATATTTTTTTGGACGGCAGTATCCGTGACATGTCGCGCTACCGTTAATTCCGTCCATGGATGTACTTTCTGCTCACGTAAGACCAGATTTGGTCTAAAAGCTGTTATTGCGGATCCAGTATCCACAAGATCCATAGCTCGATATTGCTCATAACGAGCCTCCCTGAGAGGTACCGTAGTTCGGTCAATATTGACCTGATTTATTTCGCTCATTTTTTTCAATGCGTTATTTATTTCCGCTTTTAACATATGTTTTTCCCTCTCACTCACCTGTGAGTCGGTAATGCTCACTCTTGAAGCTCTTGGGCTGCACTCACGTAACATTACGTTGATTCCGGTGAACGCGCAGTTTGAGGGGTTCGAGGTACCCAACATAGCGGATAGTTGGTTCAGAAAACTTACTTCCGCTGTCGAGCTTTTAGCAATAGGTTCATTTTCCTCCTCTTTTTCGAATGCTATCTCGTCCTTGTCTAGCATTGCGTTCACTTGTTGTCCTCTCCTGAAACGGTCATATCTCTGACGGTTGACGTTGATCGCTTTCTGGTTCATAGGTTGTGTGCAGGACCGCAGAAAGTGTGCTGTTTCCGCGCAATTATGGCATATCGGTACTGCTGGTGACGCATTAGGTCGAGGAAATGATACGTATGGGAGACGTTGGGGTACCTGTCGAGGTGGTAGTGCCGGTTCGGGCGATTTCGGGCTCGGAGGTACATGAACTGGTACCTCCTGTCTAACCGCGTTTGGTTTTTGCCGCTTTTCCTCACGTGCTTGTTTGTTGACATTATCAAACCTGAATAATACTCGACATACTGTGTGATAGTCGTCGATCGACGCAATAGCGCACTGCGCATCTACGGTTAAGCCTTCTCGAATGAGCGCGAGTTTTTCCACTGACGACATAGCATCGCTTGCTTGCACGCATAAGTCGCTCATCCTATCGAAATAGGTGACGGCATCTTCACGTGCTTTTTGCTTTGTAGCGCACACTTCTCGAATAAGGCTTAGATGTCCTTAACCTAAACCCCAGGCTTCATTGAAGTCCTTAAGAAACATAGGCCAAGTAGGTGTAGCATTACCATAGGTCGCGTGATACCAGCTTTTCATATTGGAATCTAAGCTATAATAAACGCTATGAGCGCAGTCTTCATTAGTCCAGTTATTATGAATTACCGCCTTCTCATAATCGCGTAGCCAATCTCTAACGTCGCGCAGCGTGCTGTTGAATACGCGAGGCGATATTTCTCGACGTTTTACCGTACGTGATTCGGGTGTTGGTTGTGGCACGTTTCGTGGTAAACGTGCCTCTATCACGTTACCTAAAACTTGTCCCAGATAGTTGATAAACTGATCTGCTTCCACGGCAGCCGGTATTGGGTTCGGTGGTATCCGAGGATCATGTCTAGGGTCAACATTCCCTCTAACATATGGTTCAATGTCGTTGTTATCGCTTGGAGACGATGGTCTCGAAAGTGGCAATCGATGCGCTAAATTTCTTACCGCGAGTTGGAGGTCAATGATGGCTTCACGTTGTTCCTGAACGTTCTCGAGACGTCGTTGTAACCCTTGAATTTCATGTAAAAGTGCCGCATTGGTCACTACAGGTGTGTTGGTGTTGCTATAGTTAGTCCTATTCACTGGCCGTTGATGTTACGGGTACGCTATTCCTCAATGGTGATGTACATCGCACTGGTGGTGCACCAGGATTGCTAAGAGCACTTAGCTGTGACGCTGCATCCATCAAAGCGCTTAAATTATTCATTGCCGGAAATGTCGGAGGTGCTGGCGATGGTGTGGGCATAAGGTTGAGACCTGACGTCGACACCTGCCGTACACTTTGTTCATTCGGTTCCATTGGGACCGATGTATTATCACTGTTCATAGTTTTAATTGCACTAATTTAGTTGCTTAGTTGTTTACGTTTATACGTCACTATCACTTACTATCAATTCACTATAGTTTTTAGTTGATTGATTTCAAACGTTTAAACGTCACTCGCAGTCACTCACGATCACTATTAACAGTTTTGTTAACAAAAACCCTGCTTTTGAGCTGTTGTTAATAAGTTGCTTTTTTAGGAGCGTTTCGGTCGCTAAGTCCGCCGGTTGACTGCCGTTATGAGTCGATGACATCAGTCGACGATATCGTAGGGTCGTGCAGATCTACACTAATACGGGAAATTACTGCCCTAAGAGCACGTTAACTTACATCGCAGGACTACGCATACGTGTAATTCCGTGGTAATGACTTCCCACGTATAGGCGACTCCGAGACGTTGCCTCTTTCGGTATTATCTTCTTTTGTATCGGTCTCAACCGTGACTGCCGTTAGCTTACCCCAGCTTCCTCTGCCACTCCTCGTAAGCAGGAAAGGAGCCTAAGGCTCACATCCTACGAGCGGGACGCCAAATGTAATGAAGCGTACCTGCACGTGCTTATAACGTGACCCTCGCTTCTGTGGTTGGATAAGGACTTACTCTGACTTCGTATTATCGATAACTTAACTGAATTAAGATAGTCTTTATTTAAAAGATAATAAAATGATTTTTATTGAGCGCTAAAAGCTTTGTCGATTTTACAGCGAAATAATGTAATATTACATATAATAAGGCCGAAAACAGAATCTTAATTAGATTTAGGGGTAATGGGTTTATATAGTGGTGCCGCTGTTAGAGAGCGTCGATCGCACCACCAATTTGGACCAATCAAAGCGTGAAAACTAATCAGTTCACTAACTCTGATGAAGAGTTGAATCGACTCTTATGAGAGTGTATTGATAGCTAGAGAGCTAACCTATTCTAACCTCAAGGTCTCTCATAGAAGTCCATATAACTCCTGTTTAATAAGGAAAATAGTTATAAGGCTATTATAAGTGATTTTATATAAAGCGGAAGTAACAATAAAAGCGCTGAATAATTATATAATAATAAAAAGGAAAAAGCGCTCGTATTGAAGGCACGTGTTCACGTGTGGGGACATCTAACGTCGTTTCATTCTCCCCCACCTAAACTCACGTCGTCCCGGCGAGGTCTCTTCGGTTCGATGAACTCGTTATCCTCGTGTTCGCGACGATGATCGTTCGGTTCGACGCGTAAGTTGTTGAACGCTTCGTTGTGTGTGCGGACGTGAACCGGAATATAACGGCTAGCTTAAGGGCTGGGAATCGTGGGTAGAATCACAAAATGAGGTTCTTGACCTTAGCGTAGACATCGATGAGTTTTGGATGCTCATCGTCGTAACGGTTATGAGACGTATCGCCACGTGACATAACTCGGAAATACTGAAGATAGTATATTCCGTTGCGGGTCAAGTCGACACCCATTCTGTGTTGAACCCAGTTTTCCAGGTCCTTAACCGATCGGGTTCGTCCTCTCCAGGCCGGTGTACGGGATACCGTATTCTTGTAGTGGATGTATGCATAGCGGTCACGATTGAAATCCAACTGTCCAGTGAGTGAATTGTTGGCTAACGTGCACGCTGGTGGCGGTGGTCGTACTGCTGATGCGGATACATCGTGTCGGGCCGGTTGATAGTCTCCGGCGAGTGTTCCAACGGTTGGCACCATATCAGGATACTCTTTACGTATTATACTCGACACTATTCGCTCTATATGTGTCGGTGGCTTCGTTTGCTGACTGGTGCTTACCATATATTTACCAATTTGTTTTGGTATGGTTCCAGTTGAACCCTGTTTACCTTTTCCATCCCGATTGAGTCGAATTTGAAGCTCCGCTTCACTCGCCCATTTTAGAGCTGATTCCAGCTGTTCTTCCAGAGCTGCAATACGCTCATCTTTCTTTTCCGGTGATTCCCGGTCTATGTCTTCGTTTTGGAGATCGTGAATGACTGATTTCAAGTTCTCGACTTCCATATCGTGAGCGCGCTCACGCTCGCGCTGTTCTTCAAGAAGTTGATCGAGAGTGCGCTGAATTTCGCGTCGTTCTTTCACTTCGTTATTGTATTTTTCCATCCAATCTTGAGCAGTGGCGTTGGAGCGATCTCGCTGTCTGGTCATAGCACTCAGATTGTAAGCGTGTCGATCGTTAGATTGACGCTCAATCGTTTCCATTTCCACTAGATGGCGGTCTGCCATTTGTTGGATTTCTACCATAAGTGGATGACGCGCTACTGTTTCGCGTCCATCGTTCGGGCAAGCGTGTCGCTGATATGCGAGATAATTCATTAATTCCCCACATCCTCGTGGGCAAGCGAAGTAGTACTCGCTTAAGTCTTCCAAGTATTGTCGTGGCAATGGGTGAAGTCTTTCGTATGCAAATGCATTCGGTTCTCGACACATTGGACACTTCGTTATTCGGCGATCAGCTCGCAGCTGTTCTCTGATGCAATTTTCGCATACGATATGCATCGGTTCGCCATATCGGGTTTCAGCCGGATGCTCCTTACATGTGTATGGCCAGATGGCGATCTCTTGGCATACATCACAAGTGGGAGGACTGAAGTTTCCTTTACTTTCCAGGAGTCGATAAGTTGTCCTGAATTGTTGTACCGGCGGCGGTGTCACCGGTCTTGGTGGCGAATCAAGGCGTCGGCCTTTCGATCCAATTGGGTCCATATGTAAGCGTGAACCCGTTGTTTCCTCCTTTGGTCGCGGTCGTACCGCTTCAGGTACCTGTATGCGGAAGCGCTGGAAGTAATTCGGGAGTAAGCGATAATCTCCCTTTTTCCAGTAATCCTCGAGAGTTGGCGCTTGCGGTGGATGCCAGTTGTTTAACTGTTCCTCCGTAAGTCCTGTTGTCGTGTTTTCGCTAAGATCAGCCCAATCAAACGTTTCAACGTATTGGTCATCCCATGGGTCGTCATTATACCAAATAATACTTGGTGGTTCGTTTGGGAACATTGATGCGTGTAAAAGTGGTCTCGCCGCGGGTGGCGGAGCCGGAGTTGGAATAACTTGAACCGTTCCAGTTGGGATGTTTAACGGTAATATGGCATGAGCTGGTGTAGCGTTCATACCTGCTCTAACCGGATCCGGTGGTATGGTTCGAACTTGTGGTGCACCTATAGAGGCCCAATCGCTTACAGTTCCCCGATTAGTTGAAGACGAGGAAGAGGAGGCACCAACTTGTGATTCATGGAGTGAGCGATTCGCTGTCATTGCTCGTGACTCAACCATTGCTGCTTTGAGAGCGGCGGTTTCGTCTTCACGGGCCCATTGTTCAATGAGCTCCAAGTAATTTGGTGGTAAAGGCTCAGATGCCTTAAATATTCGTGGGTCGGATTGTAGCTCTCGATTAGCTGGACATGTAGCTGCGGTACACGGTTGTGGACCAACATCAGGAATTACTCGTCTCGGCCGAGTTCCTGGATTAAGCGCGTTTCGTTCCATTAAATCCAGAGTTCGGGTCTCTGGGTTCCATTGCCGAAAACGGACTGATCGTTGTGGTGATGTTGATGGTATGATTCGACCATTCTCGTCACGTTGCACGTGTAATCCAGCGATGGTAATCGTTATTTTGGATGCGTCAGCTCTGAGCGCGTCTGTTTACTTAGGACTCCTTACCTCTGGTTCGGTTGGCACCGGTGATAGGCTGCGAGAAACCAATGGCGGTATGTCGTCAGGTGTGGCAGCGCGTGATCGCTGGTGATGTATAAAGTCGGCGATAGCGTCGGTTATTGTGTAGTTCTTCGGATCAGGTTCGCTAGCATCGGAAGCTTCACCTGAATGCTCTTCTTCACGTATATGGTGATGGAATAGCTCGGCGATAGCTTCACTTTCGGCTTTACGCGACGCTTCTGAGTCGTAGCCGTCATCATTCTTTGGTTTATAGGGTGATCCCCATTCATCCCGTTGTGTCGGTGAAAGATCTGCTGCTAAGCGCGACTTGTTGACGGCATTCCGTTCTTTTGTTACCGTTACCTGAGATAGACGTGTCGATCGTCTCTAAATGGTCGCTGATGATGATGGTGTGTCCATTTCTTCAAATGTACGGGCTATAGGTCGTGGCACCACTTGTAATGAGTTACCATTAGTAGGTGGTGACGATGATGTCATCATATTCAGGTCCCGTAATGCCTGAACTGTGTCGGTAACTACCGATGATAGCACTTCTGCCGCGATTTGGTCGACAGGTTCTGGAGTCACTGGTAATGGCTGATCGGCGGCGTTAGCCACTTCTTCCATTTTAGACTCGGAGGTCGATTCAAAGATAGGCGCCAGCCTTTGCTGTCGTAGGCGAGATCGCCTCTTCTTTGAAAGCTTCTTACGCTTCATTGGTTCACTTAATTCGGTTCACTGAACTCAATTCACTTAACTTTTATTTAAAAAGTTGAAAATATTACGCAGTTATAAACTTAAAAACGGTTTAAAATTTAAAATGGACTGTAAAAGTCGAATACTAAAAACGTTATGAACCGTTAAACAAAGGATTGCTAGCGCGCTAATAAGCGATATTTTTTTAGAGGTGCGATGAGTAGACCTTATAATATTTATATGGTTTATAATCAATAAGCTGATTAATAGGTTATTGGAAACCTTTTCTTGCTAAATGTTTTTCAAATTGTTTATGTTAGCGCTCTCGTCTAACAGCGCAAATGAATAGCATGTGATTGCTAGAGGCGCTTAAACTGTAGTAACGTATGATGACTTAACGTTCATAAAGCGTTTAATAAAAAGTGACTCACAGTCTGAACTTGTTTTTCACATTAGTTTGGCGCTTATTTTACTAATGCGGTGTAAACGGTTTTAATTTCTTACCGTATAGAGACCGATGTTTTTTTTACCCTAAAAAGGTACTTGAGACCCATATTTAATGGTTTTCACACCTTTTCCCTCTTCTTAAATGATTTTTCTTCTTTCCAACTATAAGTTGAACTCTCTTAATGTGGCGTGAAATCACGAACGGCACCTGTTGAAGGTTAAGTTAATGCTGAACACGTTGAATACGTTGTCTTTAGCTTTACACACACTATTAGCTAATATCTGTCACCCATAAATTGCATATTTGAGGGGTTATTATTTGCTTGTATGCAATTATCTCAAACCAAACAATACGTTTTTCCAGAGCTTATTAGCTGTACGTAACGTTGAGGTGGTTTGCGCTGTCTTTTACTTTTTCGAGCGATTATTTTTTCTGAGCTTCTGGGCGTTTTAACACTTTTCTTTAAGTTATCGACATTTTCTGTCGATACCTCCTGTGGTGTTTGAACGTTGTTCTCACGTTGCGATGGAATTTGAGTAGAACTTTGGGTGACGTTTGGGGTAACGTCTACTTGGGTGGCCA